>PVJS01050529.1:0-14282 GCA_004027185.1 Glis glis | reverse complement strand
TTTGTTTTGGGTACATACATACTTCTGTGACTGACTATAGAAATCATTTAAGCCTAGACATCAGTATTTGGTTTAAGTAAATAACTACTTAAAAGTAGACAAAATTCACTGTTTACAGGAATGCTGTGTTCTTTTACACCTTTTTATTAATTAGCTTTGTGTTCAGATGTAATTAAAACCCCTTGGAAAAATATAGAAGCCTTAGAAGGGAAATGCTTTTTGCTGACATGTGCTTTGAAAAACATTGAAAAACACCTAGCTATTAGAATTCTATAATTTAGTTGCATCTGTTTTCTTGGAATTCAAAGTTAAATGAGTAGAAGGAAAAAATTGTAAGTTCATGAAGTATTTGTTCTTTATCAAATCGCAGTAACTTGACAAGTGAATGTACTTGGGATATACTCTCTTCACATCTTTCAGGAGGGATCTACCTTCAACTATACTTGTGCCTTTTCTACATGTAAATTGTTTCTCACACACAAATGTGTGTTAATATAACAGTGGTTAGACTGATGAAACTATAGTTTAAGTTGCTTTGCAAAAAGTTTATTTTCCTATATGATTTTGAACAGTTTCTAATATTAATCTGTATAGTTTAATATATAGCCTAAAATAATGTTTATTACCTAAGATAATAAACATTCAGCTATCAGTGTTTCAATAAATGCCTTGCTAGAGTCAATTATCAACATAATTGGTTTTTTAATTAGCTTCCTTATTTGTTACTTACTGTAGCCATTTTGTCTTCTGTTTCATTATTCCCCTTGGGATAAACAGGGCAAATCAAATGGGAAATGGAATCTTCTAGTTCTGGGTGCTTTGATTCAACCACATTGTGCTACTTTTACTTGAGGATTATCTGGAGCAAAGGGAAGGCTACCCTCTGCTTAATCCACACTTTTGAAAGTATGCATAGACAATTGTAGAAAATAGGGAATCTGCTTCTAGGTCTAAAAATTAGTGACCAGCAGCCATCCCAGCTGACAAGCTGGGATTTTGTTTGCATTTTATTTGTGTTTTGTTTTCGGTTGTCATGGCAGCTGATGCTTTGCACTCCATAGTAAGTTTTGTATCCACTGTACAGTGATGGCAGAAGTTTCTGATATGCTTTATTTAGGAAACATTTAGATATATATGGGTTTTATGTAATAGTTTTATTGGCAAAACTTTTTAAAAATTGATTTGATTGGTTTAGAGTTATCATAAAACTGTTATGATATGAATCTAGTAATGTAGTCTAAATGAAGCTGTATACTATGTACTAAGGGTTGTACAGACCCCAGTGTATTAAAATCAATGCCTTATGGTTAATCCAAAGTGATTAAAAGGAAATCCTTTTGTTTATGAATACAAGTCAAAGAAAGAAAAATATATTTCATTTTTAGATTATATAAATGGTGGAGAACTTTTTACTCATCTTTCTCAAAGAGAGCGTTTCACAGAGCATGAGGTGCAGATCTATATTGGAGAGATTGTGCTTGCCCTCGAACACCTGCATAAGGTAAGATGCTTCGCCTCTGGAGTTTCCTTTTGGACAGTATTAACTGAGGTACTGATGGAACCAAAAGAGCTAATGTTTTCCTCTGCCACTGTCTTGGTTTAGGTTGTAGAAAGCACACTTCTGGAATGTTACGACTTTTCTCAAGTTTCATAATTCCCTTTTTAAAAATCTCCTTTCCTGTTGTAGTTACTGTGATGCAGATCAGAAAGGTAGAAGCTGAGCCATATTTTGGCTTTCTTCATGAAAAAATCCTAATGCTCTATTATAAAGTGTCATTAGAATAAGTGTTTAATCCGTAAGGTAATCTGTAAAATGAAGCCACAAGTCATAATGTGTATCTCCTTAATTGTGACTTCCTCCATTGCAGACTCCACCTGAACATCTTCAGTACTTTCCTGAAGAAGAGTTACCTCCCGCTCTCCCACGCTGGCTTTCTTTTCCATTCGTTCTGTCCCTGATCCCTCTCCTGTCCCATCCCCACTTTACTCATTCTAGCATGAGCTCAGTTTCTAATCCTTTAATGGAATTGTGTCCATGACGCTGTTCAAACTCTATACAAATCAATTTAAAATTTTTTATATTATTGTAGTTGTCATTAATCTTGATCCATGAAATTTTGACGTAATTTTTCTAACTTAATGAGGAAGCATTGTTGTAGAAATAAATATTATGTATGATAGAAGCAAATAGTCATGTAGCCTTGGCTTGTGTGTTTTCCTCAAAGATAGAAAGTACTAAAGTAAAATTTTTGTGTGTGTGTGTATGGTACTGGAGATTGAACCCTGGGACATTCTACCCCTGAGCTACACCCCCAGACCTATTTTTTATTTTTATTTTGAAGCAGGGTCTTCATAAGTTGCTGAAGCTAGCTGCAAACCTGCATTCCTCCTGTCTCAGACTCCCAAGTACTGGGATTACAAACGTGCATCACCCGCCCAGCTTAAAGTAATTTTTACCAGTCATGTGTGACCATAAGGAGACAACGTGACTTGAGTCACTAAGTTACAACAATACAGATACATCACAAAGCCACTCTTCTTTGTCATAGTGTATTCAGGTCCTACCCTAGCTTAAGATAAACAGAGATGAACGTCCTGAATATACAGCATAGAAAAGAAGAGAATTGAAGGGAAAAAGCAAGGAAGGAGGAGGAAGTTTTTAAAGTGGCAGGGGGATTCGCAGCCAGATGGAGGCCATAGATGGGAGAGGCTGTGAGAAAAGATGCTGGGAAGATAGAAGAAGGCAGGGGTCAAGAAAAGGATAGGTCTACCCCAGAACAGGAACAAGACTGGACGGGCAGAGGGAGATGAGCACGTGAATGAAAGCAGAGGGAATGGAAATGTATGAGCACAAGGAGGGCAAGAGAAAGGCTGGGGCGGCGGGGGCAGGACTGCAGTGCAGTGGAGAGGAAGGGAGGAATTGTACTTCTGATAGACGTTCAGTGTGGCCACAGCTTTATGCTGATTATTTTGTGGGATATAAAGTAGCTAAGATGTCTTTTACAAGAAACAAGTAGGACCCAGGATAGGCTGCAAAGACCTTTGAAATTCATGATTAGATGTAATCTTTTATAATATAAAAACGATGGCAGAATTCATCATAAATTCAAAGTAAAAACAAAACACAAAGCCCCAAATGAGTAAGCTACTTAAAAAGTTTTTAATTTATGTGGAACTTTAATTGTATTCATTCTTTTTATTAAAAGAAAATCCATGAACATTTGTTATTCAGCAGTAGTAAAAAAAACTCAGAAGTAGAGAATATAATGAATACTAGATATAAATATTGATATGGAATGAAAGTATTATAGCAAATCCAATCTCAGCTAATTTTTTCTTTATCTTACTACCCTAAAAAGTCACAATAACACAAAGCCAGCAATGTCAATCTTCATGTAGATACTAACACTGGGTTTCACAGGAAGAGACAAAAATGGGAACTTACTTGGAAGTGATGAGGTAAAGCAGACAATGAATTATTTGTATCTAAAAAATCTTTTCCAAGGAGGTTGTTTAAAAAAAAGACTACTTGGCTGGGCATGGTGGCACATGCTTGCAATCCCAGTACTTGAGAGGCTGAGACAGGAGGATCACAGGTTCAACACCAGCCTCAGCAACTTAGATTCTCAGCAACCTAGCGAGACCCTGTTCAAAACAGAAACATTTTTTTTTTTTAAAAGGGCTGGGGATGTAGCTAGAGGTAGAATGCCCCTGGTTCAATCCCCAGTACAAAAAAAAAAGAGATTACTTGTTAGATGCATGTAATACTTCATGTTAAATGTCTATTCAATATAGACTCTAGATGTTTTCCTTCCTATCTTTCATGTAGAACACTGAAGCTCTTGAAGGAAAATTCCTAGTGTTTTTCTTTGTGAAATTTTTATTTCAGATTTGAGAGATTATTAAGAATTTGCTTTTCCATATACTTAGTGTTGAGGGAAGCAATATTTCTAAGTTTAAAAAAATTTAACCCTGGCTGACATAACTAAAAACAGGAGATAGAGCATTCATGTAGATAAAATACCTCTTATATAACTTAGGTAGATTTATTTATGTTAGAAAGTTGAAGTAATAGTTGAAGTAGTTTACTATAAAACTTACATGCAAAATAGAATAAATATATAATCATGCACCACCTAACAACTTTTCAGTCAATGACAGAACACATATATGACAGTGGTCCCATAAGATTCTATAGAGGAGCTAAAAAATTCCTATTATTTGATGAAATAGCTGGTATGAACAAACCTGCTATACTGCCAGTCATTTAAAAATATAGCACATATAATTACATATAGGAAAATAATACTTGGTAATGAATGATAATAAATGACTGTTTCTGGTTTATGTATTTATTATATTATACTTTTATCATTACTTAGTGTAACCTCTTCTGCATATTTTTAAAAAAGAGTTTACTGTAAAAATGGTATGCCATGTTACACCAGCAGCAACTTCAAACATCTCTTGTTTACTGCATAATTATTTTCTCTTGGGCTTAATTTGATATTGTATTGTTTGTACACCATGGCCCTAGGAGCAATAGGTTATGCTATATATCTGTGCCATATAGCCTGGGTGTATAGTAGGCTATCCCCTCTATGTCTGTGTAAACTCTATGAGGTTTGCACAATCACAGAACCACCTAAGGACACTCTTTTCAGAACATACCCCTGTCATTAAGCAATGCATGACTATATAAATATTATTTAATTGATTTGCTTTTCTTGGTTAGAACTAAAGATCAACTAAAATTTGCCTATGATCTTAAACTTTTATGTTTAAGTACCTGTTATTTAACAAACCTTTAGTAATTGTCAATTTGGTATGTGGCATTGTGCAGAATTCTGGATAAATGCATTAAAAATGAAAACAGAATATGAGTATATCATGACAAACAGGAAATAACTATAAAAATATTGGTCATGTATAGGTAAGTACAATGTAAACATAGGTGTTATGGGATGAAAAACAAGGAAATGATCTGTGTGTGCTCTAATTAGTAGGAGCTTTCTGAAGCCATTACCAAGTAATGGACAGGAATTGGCTAAGAAAGCACCTGAAGATCATCTGTGAGCGTGAAATAAGAAGAACGGAGACAGGCAGAAGCAGCAGTCAACAGGGAGGCTCTAAAGAAGCTAGTCCAACAGGAGCAGACCTTATTACCAAGAGAATGAAGATGTGGTTGGAGAGATTCAGGGAACCCAGCAGATGAGCTCTGAAACAGAGAAATTTACATTTTCCCAGTAGCTGACTAAGAACCACAGGAATCCTGAGGAGGAAAATGCATTAAGATAGATAAGAAAAACTGTCCTAATTGATTTTTTGGAAGATATTTTTTAATTCATCTTTTTTTGTTTTTTACAGTTGGGGATTATATACCGTGACATTAAACTTGAGAATATTCTACTTGATTCCAATGGACATGTGGTGCTGACAGATTTTGGTCTGAGTAAGGAGTTTGTGGCTGATGAAGTGAGTATGATATTTTAATTTGAAGTTAGTAACAGCAGAATGTGATCAGGAATGAAAATTAGCTATACAACAATCATATGTATAACATGGATTATGAACTTTTGTACAGATTTGTTCAAAGGAACAATTTGACATGAATGACTATAAAGGTTTTTAGTTTAAACTTATCATGGAACCATCCTGTTAGATTTACTATCAACCTTTGATGAATACATCAGAATTCTCTAGTTTAAAGAAAAAAAAATCTGTATTTCTAACCTTCCATATAAAATAGGTAAAGTGTAACTAAAAAATTAACTGTTTTGACTTGTTAAGAAAATTATGGCTTAGATAGTGGCCAATAAAGAATCATAAAACAAAGCACATACAATTTACATTATAATTACCGGCAGGACATGTTATGATAGCCCTTTGCATTCACTTGACAAGAATGACAAGGATTTACTAGATCTAACTTTTTAATAATCTTGCTGGGTTTTGCTCAAAATGAACTAAAATGTAGTAGTTATTGTGCAGATTTTAAATATGGAGGCCCTTAGATTTTCAGTAGTAATTAGAACTTGTTTAATATTATAAATTCATTTAATTACATTTAAAGTTGTACATCTACTAGTTGTGATTAAGTATTATTTGTGTAGCAATTGTTACAAAAATTATATTTTATACTACAGATTATTTAAGATAAGTAAATTTGAATGCAAATTTTGTTTCTGTTCAGATTATTTGTATAGAACACAGAATCATAGAGAAATTCTTGTAATGAAGGACTTTGTTATGTGAAACACATCATTTTTGGCTTCCAAATTAGGTACAAATTGAGCATCCCTAATCTGAACATCCAAAATTCAAAACATTTTGAGCACTGACATGATGCCACAAGTGAAAAATTCCATACCTGAATCTCACAGTCAAAACATAGGCACCAAACAAGAGGCCCGCTCAGCTCCCTTCAGTTGTGGTTTCCCTTTTCCACACATGCCCAGATTCCCCAACACAAGCCCACCACCCACAGAGGGTAATAAAATGTCACGTGTGCAAGCCCCAGGTGCTACAGCCAGGTTCCCCAAGATGCCCCACATGGGGCCAAGCCCTGCACGCAGTACTCACTGCGGGTTTTGCTTATTCTCTGCTCTGTAGTGTAAAGATACTATTGAAACTGTTTAAAAATGGCTGCAAATGCTCCTATGAGTATCAGTGAGAAAAAAATAGGAAGTATTTATGTTTATCTGCAGCACAGAAAGTCAAGGTCTTAGAGAAACTGGCTAGCAATGTAAGTGTGAAATGTCAACTTGGAGAATTTGGTGTTGGAATGACCATTGTGTATGACCTGAGGAAACAGAAGGATAAACTGTTGAAGTTCAGTGCTGAAAGTGATGAAGAGAAGTTAATGAAAAATAGAAAAACACTGCATAAAGCCGAAAATGAAGCTCTTGATTGCATATTGAAAGAACAGGTACATCAGCATCGCCGTGAACACATGTCATTTAATGCTAATCACGAAACAAGCAAAGATCTATTGTGGTGAACTGAAAATGGAAGGTGACTGAATATTCAGCAGGCTGGTTGCAGAAATCCAAGAAAAGACGTTGCATTAAATTTTTAAAGATTTGTGATGGTAAAGCATCTGCTGCTGATGAAGCAGTGGAGAAATTCATTGATGAGCTTGCCAAGGTCATTGCTGAGGAAAATCTGATGTGAGAACGAGTCTATAATACTGGTGAAACATCAGCGTTCTGGCATTATTGTCCAGGAAAAAAAATGTCATGGCTACAGCTGATGAGATGGCCCCTAAAGGAATTAAGGATGCCAAGGACAGAATACACACATAGTGTAAACTTGGTTATGTTGTTGCCAACACTTGGAACACAGTGACTGAAGACCTAGGTGTGTGTGCCTGGCACAGCCTCTGGCCTGCGACTGTGTTCAGTGATGAGGATGAACAAAGTGGTGACTTTAAGGATTCCATATATTAAGTGAGAAAAATGATTTCTGACCTCCTTAAATATGCAAAAAATATATATCTTTAGAGCCTATCTGTAAATTGGAAGAAATAGATATCAAAGAAGTTTTTAACATCAGTAATGAGGCCTCAGTTGTTCATTGACCGATGGTAAAATAGTTGAAACAGTTTAGAATCAAGTTGATTGTAATCATAGTGAAAACGAAGATGACGGTGTTAACACTGCAGAAAAAGTACCGATAGACAGCCTGGCGAAAATGCAAGATGGGCTTATCGAAGGACTAGAGCAGCATGCATTCATAAAAACAAGAAACCGGCTTATAAACTCAGGGAGACTTCAGAGACAAGGACCACTGTTGGTGAGGCGAATGGCCCTTGAGGAAACATTTTAAAATGCTCCTCATCCTTAGACAACTCTCTTCCTGGTCCCTCAACTGCTTCTGGTGTTTCTTTCCACCAAGAAATAAAACACAGTGTACAATAATCTTTCAATCGAAACGCAGCACCGCGGTGGAGACGGAAGCTGCCGCTGTTGCCGTTCCCGGTATTCAGCAGCCGGTGTGGATCTGGTGATGCTGCTGCACTGCTTAGTTACCCTGAACACAGGTGTCCACCACACTGATATTCTGTCATGTTTTTATTGTCAAGTACTTACTCATGAATAAGTATAAGAAAATGGTTGTTTATTGGTCAAATATAAATTCATTGCCAGACAACCAGATTTTCCACACGAGTAGCTGAAAGAATGACACCTTAGCTTTCTGTGCACACACACTGTTTCATGCACAGTATTATTTAAAACATTGTATAAAATTACCTTCAAACTTGTATATAAAGTACATATAAGACATAGATGATTTTCCTGCTTAAACTTGCATCCCATTCCCAAGATATTTCATTATATTATATGTAAATATTCCAAAATCCAAAAATATTTGAAATTCAGAACACTTCTGGTCCCAAGCACTTTGAATGAGGGATAATCAACCTGTACACATATTTCTGATTGTTTTTTGGAATGTTGCCAAAGCAGTCCTAGATGAGTGAGATAAGTAGTGAAATTATAAAAAACTAGAGTTTTTATCATATCTATTTTATCTTATTCAATTCACTTATAAATACTTATTGTTCACTTATAAATACTTATTGATCACCTCTACTATATTAGCTGATACAATGATTCCTAAAATGGAAATGATCTCTGCCTTTATGAAGCTGTGGTTACAATAGAACATTATAGTTATAAAATAGATTAGATAAATTTTGAGGAATATGTTTTCAAGTTTGTTTTTTGTTTGTTTGTTTATAAAGAATCAAGGTTTATTCAGTTAATGGTTCTGGAGGCTGGGAGCTCCAAGGGGGCAAGTGGCCACACCTGATGAGGGCTTTCCCTTGTAAAAATTTTAGTGGCAACTTCAATAAAATGTAGCAGATTATACATGTTTGCTGTTGCTTCCTCACTAAACCCCAGTCCAGTAATATTAAAAGGGTAACCACATTTTGGTAGATCGGCAGCACAAACACAACAATGAAGAATCACGTAGAATGTATAGGCATGTGTGGCTGATCAATCAGCAATAGGTAGGAACAGACCTGGGCCCTAGGGAATAGCGAAATGTTAGAACCCAAACCAAAACTAAACAAAAACAAAAATCAAAGCTGACCAGAGTTTTTAGGCTTTATGACGGTAATACAAATTAGTCAGAAACTATGTGTGATGTGCAACTACAGCAGCCAGGCTACTCCTCGGGAGAGAAAGCTCTTGTGTTTTCTGTTGGTCATGTCAACAGCCGCCCCTCAAAGAAAGGAAGGGGGTTTCAATCAGATACCATGATCTTTGAGCACATAGTTATTTGGGTACAAAAATGAAATATTGGGGGTTAAGCTGGAGCAGAGAAGTAATTGATAGTTTTACTTATTATTCACTAAATACAACTAATAGAACTTTTAAGTTTCCAGTGACTGAAAGCTTAGACTACCGGTTCATTCTTCCTCTTAGCCCTGGATGGCACACTGTCAGGCTAGGCTCTAGGCTTCAGATTTAACCCTCAGGGATCAGGTAGGAATTATCCTTCTCTGAGTCCCTAAATCTTGATCTAATGATCCTTTGCCTTCCTCATTCCACCCAGCACCTATTAGGCAATTTTCCCTGTCTAGAACCTTTCCACTTTAAAAATGTCCCCATGAGCTGGGCATAGTGGCACACGCTTGTAATCCTAGTACTTTGAGAGGCGGAGACTGGATCCCGGTACGCGGCCAGCCTCAGCTTGCTCTCTCTCTCGCTCTCTCTCTCTCTCTCTCTCTCTACCTGTCTCTCTCTCTCTCTCTCTCTCTCTCTCTCTACCTAGTGAGGCCCTCTGCAACTTTGTGAGACCCTGTTTCAAAATAAAGTATAAAAAAATAGGGCCGGGGGTGTAGCGCGGAGGTAGAACGCCCCTGGGTTCAATCCCCGGTACCTCAAAAAAAAAAATGTTCCCATGAAACCATTTCTGTTTTGATGAGCTACCATTTCTTTTTGGTTTTAAATGTCATCCCAACTCATATCAAAATATTGTCTTTCTAGGAACAATTTATTCTTTTCTCCATCCCTAGTATAACTTCCTTGGTTTCCAGGTTAAATATCTATTCTGAAGTGCCTTCTTTCTTCTTAACTCTTCCTCTTAGGCCCTTTCTTTCACCATTTAAGCATACCTTTCTTCTCCTATCTTAATTTTTTGTGTGTGTGTGTCGGGGGTGGGGGAGTCCTGGGATTGAACCCAGGGGAACTCTACTTTTGAGCCACACCCCAGCCCTATTTTATTTTATTTTATTTTATTATTTTATATTATTTTATTTTATTTTATTTATTTTATTTTATTATTTTATTTTATTTTAATTTTTATTTTATTTTATTTATTTTATTTTATTTTATTTATTTTATTTTATTTTATTTTATTTTATTTTTTTTGCGGTACCGGGGATTGAACGCAGGAGCGTTCTACCTCCGCGCTATGCCCCTGGCCCTATTTTTTTTATACTTTATTTTGAAACCAGTTCTCACAAAGTTGCGGAGGGCCTCACTAGGTAGAGAGAGAGAGAGAGACAGGGAGAGAAAGAGAGAGAGAAAGAGCTGAGGCTGGCCGTGAACCCGGATCCTCCGGTCTCCGCCTCCCAAAGTACTGGGATTACAAGCGTGCGCCACCACGCCCGGCCTTATTTTTAATTTTGAAACGGGTCTCACTAAGTTGCTGAGGGCCTCACTAAGTTGCTGAGGCTGGCCTCAAACCTGCTATCCTCCTGCCTCAGCCTCGCAAATACTAGAATTACAGGCGTGCACCATCACAATCTGCTTTATCTTAAAATTTTTAAATGGAGCTATGGGTGGATGAATAGACTAACTGATAGAAAAATAAAAATAATCTCAGAATCCCATCTAGCAATTGCCGTGTTATTCCCCGTTGCCAATACTGGTTTGTACACTGTACTAACACATGCCACTCACCCCTTAATCTATTCCAACTTGACCCACATGCCTTTCCAGCTGACTGAAGTGGTCTGGCCAGCGCCGCTATTGACCTTAATTTTAGTCCTGTTGATTCCTCATCTTCCTTGACTGCCTAGCAGTGTTGAACTAGAGGTGGCCTCTCAGCTTGGCCCTGTGATGTGACAAGTTCCTGACGTTCCGTCTTCCTCTCACTGTTTTACGGGCTCCTCCTCCTCTACCTGAAGCTTCCTCACAGCTCAGTCCTAGGTACTGTTCTCTTGTTTTTCTATACTCTCCTTTCATGCTGCTGATTCCCAAATACAGATGATCAACCCTGATCTCTCTCCTGGACTCCAACCTCAATTATGTCTATAGTGTATCCAGTGACTCCTCACAGGCTCCTCAAACTCAACGTTCCCAAAACCGAACAAACCTTTTTTTTTTTTTTTGGCACTGGGGATTGAACCCAGGGACATTCTACCTCTGAGCTACACCCCCAGCCCTATTTTTTATTCTTTATTTTGAAATAGGGTCTCTCTAAGTTGTGGAGGTCCTCACTAAGTAGCTGAGGCTGACCACGAACCTGCGATCCTCCTGTCTCAGCCTCCCAAGTACTGGGATTACAAGCGTGTGCCACCACGCCCAGCTCCGAACTAACCTTCTTCCAGCCAGATCTGCTTTTTCAGCATATCACAGTTTCACATAGTGTAAATTGTGGCTTCATTTGATCTTGGAAATGTATTTATATATATATATATATATATATTTTTTTTTTTGCAGTACCGGGGATTGAACGCAGAGGCGTTCTACCTCCGCGCTACACCCCCGGCCCTATTTTTTTTATACTTTTTTTTGAAACTGGGTCTCACAAAGTTGCGGAGGGCCTCACTAAGAAGAGAGAGAGAGAGAGAGAGAGAGAGAGAGAGAGCTGAGGCTGGCCGTGAACCCGGATCCTCCAGTCTCCGCCTCCCAAAGTACTGGGATTACAAGCATGCGACACCACGCCCGGTGGAAATGTATTTATATTTAACTTTCAGTAATTTTTATGTGTGTCTGAGGTTTCTGCTTGTGGTATAATAATCCATATATAGTCATTAAGTACTACTATGTATTCCACTAGACTCTAGAAATATAATAGTGAACATAACAAATTCCTTCTCCTCGTGAGCCTGTATTCTAGAGATATTTGTCAAAAATTCATGTAGTTATTTCTAGAATAATACTTTGCTAACCTGTATTATGTACAGAATAAATTTATTTTAGAAACTTTTAACATCTTTTTTTTTCTTTTTGCGGTACCGGGGATTGAACCCAGGGGCATTCTACCTCCGCGCTACACCCCCGGCCCTATTTTTTTATACTTTATCTTGAAACTGGGTCTCACGAAGTTGCGGAGGGCCTCACTAGGTAGAGACAGAGAGAGAGAGAGAGAAAGAGAGAGAGAGAGAGAGAGAGCTGAGGCTGGCCGCAAACCCGGATCCTCCGGTCTCCGCCTCCCAAAGTACTGGGATTACAAGCGTGCACTACCACGCCCGGCTCTTTTAACATCTTTTATATGATAATAAGATATACTTTATACAGTTTGATACATTTACTGGTTTTCTTTTCTTGACCATAAAATTTGTTTGTTTGTTTGTTTGTTTGTTTGTTTGTTGCAGTACTGGGAATTGAAACCAGGGGCATTCTTCCTCCGAGCTTCACCCCCAGCCCTATTTTTTATTCTTTATTTTGAAATAGGGTCTCACTAAGTTGCAGAGGGCCTCACTAAGTAGCTGAGGCTGGCTGCGAACCTGTGATCCTCCTGTCTCAGCCTCCCAAGTACTGGGATTACAAGCATGCACCACCACGCCCAGCTTTGACCATAAAACTTGATAAATCCCTTTAGATTCTAAGAATAAAAGAAGACATTTCTAAATATCTGCAGACTAGGACTTGCAAGAGTTTTGTTTTGTTTTGGTACTGGGTATTGAACCCAGGGGCATTCTACCTCTGAGCTACACCACCAAGCCCTGTTATATTTTTATTTTGAAATGGGGTCTTACTAGGTTGATGAGAGTCTCACTACTTGCTGAGGCTGTCCTCAAACCCGTGATCCTACTGTCTAAGCCTCCCAAGCACTTAGATTATGGGCATGCACCACCCCATGCCCAGCTTGTTTGTTTTTCATAGTACAGTTTAGCAAGCATCTGTTGAGTTCTTACTGTTAGGCAGATAGTCTGCTAGGTATTGAATATTTGATTCAAACATTGAAGACTTAAAAAGCCATTAAAAAAAAAAAGAATGTGGGTAGCCAGATGTAGTGCATGCCTATAATCCCAGTACTTGGGAGGCTGAGACAGAAGGAACACAGGTTTGAGGCCAGCCTCAGCAATTTAGCAAGACCCTTAGCAACTTAGTGAGATTCTTTTTCGAAATTAAAAAAATAAAAAGGGCTGGGATGTACTTCAGAAGTAGAATGCTCCTGGGTTCAGTCCCCAGTGGCAAAAATATTAATAATAATAATAATAATAATAATAAAGGAGGAGGAGGAGGAGAAGTAAATATGGTTAAAGTGAAGATAGCTTTGGCAAAAATTGTGTCTTTTATTTATAATAAAATAGTGAAGTAATGTCCAAAATACTTTCATGAGTTATTACTCTATACTTAAGTATGGTTTATACATTTTGTGTTTTCATTATTTAGCAATGAATGTTTGAAAATTTTTATAACTGATCATTAATATGAGTCCCAAGTAGATAAATAAAACTCCAAGTGTTAGTCAAGAAAAATAATGTCCCCAACATTTAAAATCAGGGATGCTAAGTTAATTATAGCCCATTACCATGGAATCTATACTTAAAGGGAAAAGGCCTATGAATTTCTAAGTATTTTCTCTTTCCAGAAATAGAAAATAATCTAACCTTGACTCAATTCAGATACTGTTATTTATTGATTAATTCTTTGAATATAAAAGGGGCATTTTAGTGTAGTGGAAAGAACACACATATTGAAGTCAGGGGATCTTTTTCTTTTCTCCTGCTATCCTTCTGTCTCAGCCTCCCAAATACTGGGATTCCAAGTGTGCACCACCACACCTGGCTACTTTTTTCTTTTTTTGTACTGGATTGAACCCAGGGGCATTCTACCACCAAGATGAGCTACACCCCCAATGCTGTTTTATTTTTTTATTTTAAAACAGGGTCTTGCTCTGGGCGTGGTGGTGCAGGCTTGTAATCTCAGTACTTGGGAGGCTGAGACAGGAGGATCACAGGTTCACAGCCAGCCTTGGCTACTTAGTGAGGCCTTCTGCAACTTAGTGAGACCCTATTTCAAAAATAAAGAATAAAAAATAGGGCTGGGGGCGTAGCTCGGAGGTAGAATGCCCCTGGGTTCAATACCCAGTAC
>PVJS01050528.1:0-14283 GCA_004027185.1 Glis glis | reverse complement strand
AAACCCAGCTCCACAAGCTTCCATAGTTCTTACTACCACAACTTCTCTCTTCCTGTCCATACTCTGCTTACAGCGAGCTCTACTTCTCTCTTCCCAGCTGCTCTACTAACCTTCTCTCAGGAGGCTTGCTTATATATCCTGCCAACTCTTCTGATTGGTCTTTAGATCTGGGCTCTAATTGGTCCTTAGATCTGGGCCCTGATTGGTCCTTAAATCTGGGCCCTGATTGGTCCTTAACTCTAGCCCCTGATTGGTCCATTTTCAATCCTTCTTTGGAATCTCTGATTAATCTTTACCTAGAAGTCAGGGAGAGCCCCACCAGGCCCTTACTCAAGCTGACTACCCTTTATCCTTGAGCAGTGTGGGTTAAGTGTTCAATTTCATTATTTTGCATGTGTCCATCCGGTTCTTTAAGCATATTTGTTGAAAATATTATTCTTTTTTAATTGAATGGTTTTTATCATCCTTGCAAAACTCAGTGGAATATATATGTATGGTTTATTTCTAGACTCCCAATTTTATTCTGCTGAGCTATATTATATCCTTGTGCCAGTACCACAGTCTTGATTACTATTGATCTGTATTAACTTTTGAAATTGGTAAGTGTGAGTCATACTACTTTCTTTTCTTTTTCAAAATTGTGGTGGCAAGTGGGCATGGTGGCACATGCCTGTAATCCCAGTACTTGGGAGGCAGAGACAGGAGGATTGCAGGTTCGAGGCCAGCCTCGGCAATTGAGCAAGACCCTGTTTCAAAATAAAGGTGTTGGGATGTAGCTTTGATCCGGTTATGGGTGATTTCATACCATGCCCTGTACCGAAGCAGAGCAGGCATAAGATTAAAACAGGATGCTTCCTACTCTTCCCAGCCTGCTGTTTGGGCTTCTTCTGTCCTGAGCCTGATGAGTCGGCATGGCAATGAAGATAAGATGAAGGTAAACAATAAGAAAGTTACACACCTTAAAACTTAGAAGGCCAAGGGCCTGGGAAGAGCTGAAAAAAAACCCCATTATCCTCTCACATAGATGCTGAAAAAGCAGCTCTTTTGGCCTGGGAACTTAGCAACCCAGATAAGGAAGACCAGATAGGACAAACCCTACTTAAGATCCGGGGGTCCAGGGGGCATCAGCACTCTGCTCTATTGCCTTCTCCTCGGAGGCATGATGCTTCTCTCTCTCTCTCCCTCCCCCTCCCTTTGAGACATGGCACTGTTACTCTTGCTTTTATAATAAATCTTTTTGCCCTGCACTAAATTCCAACTGCTTGTCCTGGCTCTTTATTTCCCAGCCCATGATATCTGTCTGGGCTAAGGAAAAGAACTCACAGTGACCACTGAAACTGTAACAGCTTGGAGGTAGAATGCCCCTGGGTTCAATCCCCAGCATCCCCCACAAATTGTGATGGTAATTCTTGGTCCTTTGCAATTCCATAGGAATTTTAGATTCGGCTTGTCAATTTGTACAAAGAAATCAGCTGGGATTTCGGTAGGGATTGAGTAAAATATGTAGATCAGTTTGGGGAGCATTGACATCTTATCAATACTTCTGATCTGTGACCATAAAATGGTTTTCATGTTCTACATTTTCAACCATTAATTTTTCAACAATATTTTATAGTTTTCAGAGCATAAATTCTGCAATTCTTTCATTAAAAATATTCGTAAGCCGTTTATTCCTTTTCGTGCTTCCCCATGTGGCACTCCATGTCGTATGGGGCCTCTTGTTTCTAGGGAGCTGTAAGCAAGAGATTTATTTCATGATGGTAATTTCTGCATCTGTATGTCTTACCATACCTCATTTGTTTTAAGGAATGCTGGTTACATTTCAAGAAAAACAGGCTGTTGTAACAAGATAAGCGGGGCTGAAAACTGCAGCTCTGGAGTCGGTTATATGCTTTTCTTAACATAGGTAGAATAGCTAGATATGAGGAGGAATGGGAGAAGAGAGCAACTGTAAAAGATCATCTAATTGGGAATTGACCCAGAGGTACCACTCTCCTTCCACTTCCAGAAAAAGGCCCAACATCCTTTCCCATAGATCCATAGATTTACGGGTACACGTCATGTTCTCGAGGGTACACATGAGCCCACATGCTACTTCAAGGGTTAGTTGACCATTATACAACCTTCCACTGGTGGCACTAAGCCAGAAAGGGAAACTGCAGGCAAATGCTTCAAATTTAACACAGCACACGTATTTGACTTCCCCCAAGTGGGCATCAGCTATGCAAAACATTGGCCCAAAGAGACATGGCTACCTGCCTTTCCAAGGTTTCCTACCACTCAAGCCTTACCTCTGATTCTAACAAAAAAAGGAAAAAAGTTGATCATTTCAGGGGCATTTCAGCCCCAAGCTGATTTGCTCGCCCCTCTTTCTCTCCAGGGTGTAATTCAATTTCTCTTGTCTTTCCCTTGGCCTTACAATAAACCTACCTTAAACACTATCTGTCTCTGCTTCTGAGTCCGTGCCAGGGCAACTGCTCTAACCATAGACAGTTGCACCCAAGGACTGAGAAACAAATCACAAGGGTGAACAGAGGACTCTGTTCCCCCTCTGAAATTGGAGATTGGTGAACCCCCACTCTGAGACTAGGACTCAGTGTGATTTCACTTGGGCTACCTCCCCTACCACTGAAGAGGCCAGGATTTACTGGATTACTGGATTACAGCAGATTACTGGATTCCAGCCATACAGCTCCCAGAACACATCATTGTGATTCAATAGCACCCACCCTCACAGACAATAGACAAACCGTGGATACGCTACACCCCCAGGGCACACAGTTTAAGAATCTGTGGAGAGAAAATATGCCTGGAGCAGCCTGAGTCCTGTGCTATTCCCTTCAGGTGGGAAACCACTCTCAGAGAAATTTCCTCCAGTCCTGCAGCCCCCATTCACTCCAATCTAATACCTGCCATGTACAACAGTTGCAAAAACAGTGGGGTGACCAACCCTGGCCTATTCCCTGCCTCAGGGGTGAATAGCTATAGTGGTGCATAGCACAATTGATAAAATTCAATACCCTTTCTTCATAAGGGTCCTGAATAAACTAGGTATAGAAGGATCCTACCTCAAACTGATAAAGGTTATAAATCACAACCTATCATCAACATCTTACTGAACAGGGGAAAAAACTGAAAACATTTCCTCTAAGATTAGGAAAAACACAAAGGTGCCCACTTTCACCACTCTTAAATATACTTGATACTTTAGCCAGAGCAATTAAGGAATAGTAAAAAAAAGAGGGATACAAAGAGGAAAGGAAGAAGTCAAATTATTGTTGTTTGCCGATGACATGATTCTATACTTGGAAAATACTAATGACTCCACCAAAAGACTCTTAGAACTGATAAACGAGTTCAGAAAAGTAACAGGATACAAAATCAACACCAAAAATGACTACCACTTCTGTATACCAATAATGAACTAGCTGAGAAAGAAACCACAAAAATAGTCCCGTTCATAGTAGCCTAAAGAAAAAACCAACAAACACAAACTAAGAATAAATTTGACCAAGGAAATGAAAGACTTCTACAATGAAAATTATAAAACACTGAAGAAAGAAAATTGAAGAAAACACTAAAAGGTGGAAAAACATCCCATGTATGTGGATTGGAAAATTAATATTGCTAAAGTGCCCATGCTACCTAGAGTGATCTAAAGATTCAATGCAATTCTTATCAAAATATAACCAAATTCTTCCTTTATTGCTAACATGATGCAGGTTTCTTTTCATATTGGGTTATTGCCTACAGAATTTATGAATAAAGTCGACAGACTATAGAAGGGTGGGTACAGGGGTGTAAATATTTATTTTAAGCCAAGGGAAGATAGAAGACAAAAAAGCCTCCCCACAGAGAGCACTGGTGCCATAGAAATGTCCAGCTGCGGGAGTGAATGACCCTGAACTACCCAGCCTCACCATGAACAGCACCCCTACTGCACTACCTGGCTAAGGATTAGAACAGACCTCACTCAGCGCCTTTTCCAAACCACGGTTGTGCCATCGCAGCGAACTTTGGCGGCAATGGCTAGACAATGCCGAGAGAGCCTAACTACTGCTGATTCAGCTTGGATCTGAGTTTCAGATGTTCAAAGCTAACTGAGCACAATGTCTGCTTATTGCAGGGGTTATGGCGGGGTGAGTGTATTTGGGATGAAAGGGATGTGGACTTTAAGCAGTAGAAGAGGGAGGAGAAATGAGTTCTCCCTAGAATTAGTCCTGACGCCAATCAGAAAGGGCAGAACATCATCTGGGAAAGCGGGGTCTGATGTGATGTCATCAAGCCCTGTTGCAGGGGTAATGTCCTAAGTCGAGGGGAGGCGATGCAGGTCTGCAAGGCTAAAGTGGACCAAGAAGGGGGAAGCGATATCCGGGTCCTTCATCCAATCAGAGAGGGCTGGGGCGGGGCCTGCTACAGGACTTATAAGTAGTGGGTTCTGCTTGGGAATATCAACCTGGTCCCGAGTGAGCTTGGTCGCAGCCCAAGGACGACCTTCCACTAGCCTTCCAGCCTCCAGGTAAGGACGCGTGGCCCCGCCGGAGCCAGGAGACGATCGGGACGGGAGGGCGCGGGGCGAGTAGCGAGCCTTCGAGGCAGGCTGGGGTCGGGGCTGGCGTTTCATGTCTGTGCTGCGTGGCCGGGTGAGCCCGCGCCTTTGTCTCCCAGCCGCACTGCTTTGTGGCGCGGGGTATTGCGGCCACCCGGCATGGACCTCCTGGACCTTTTGAGGTTGGTCCCCTGTTTCTTCAACTCCCGTGGCCATTAGCCCGGGCGCCGGACAGGGATAATAGTTATTTTAAAATGTACGCAAATTGCTACTAGCAAACTGGCCTCTGCGCCCCACCCTGCTGTTATCTGTTAATTCCGGATTCCCAAGGTTTGAGCTTGGCGCCTGACATCTCAGCAAGAAAAAGAGTCTTACGGTAACCTCAACTGAATGGAGGCATGTTTGAGACATCTGGTTGCTGGGGGGGGGTGTCCTCCATTTTACTCTGGGCACTAGATATGTCTTACTCCATCAAGGTGGGGTTAGGCAGGTGCTGGAGAGCTCGTTTCCGGGTTGTGGGGTCTCCTATTGTCTCTTCTGGACAAACCTGGGACCCAGACATTCAGAAGGCACCAAGTGCCGGGCGTGGTGGCACACGCTTGCAATCCCAGTACTTGGGAAGCTGAGACCGGAGGATTGCAGGTTCGCGGCCATTCTCAGCTACTTAGTGAGGCCCTCTGCAACCTAGTGAGACCCTGTTTCAAAATAAAGAATAAAAAATAGGGCTGGGGGTGTAGCCCGGAGTTAGAATGCCCCTGGTTTCAATCCTCTAAGCAAGCCTTGTCTTCTTGCCTCTTCTTTTACATAGAACGCATGGTGAAATAAGACTCAGTTCTGTTTAGTTTACCCCATTCTGCTGGAGTTTGAGGCTGATCCTAATTAGCTGTTCCTTTTTACAGTGTATACAGACCACTGCCACAACAAGCTGTTATGAGGTGTGTAATTAGTTTTGAACAGATCAAATCCCTCCATTAGCCAGGCACGGTGGTGCACGCCTGTAATCCAAGCACGTGGGAGGCTGAGACAGGAGACTCACAAGTTTGAGGCCAGCCTCAGCAATTTATCAAGACCCTGTTTCAAAATAAAAAAAATAAAAAGAGCTTGGGGTGTGGCTCTGAGGTAGAATGCCCTTGGGTCTAATCCTCAGTGCCAAAAAAAATCCCTTTATGGTAGCACCTTATATGTCTTTGGATATATGAAATGGAAAGAAATTAGTACAATGGTCATATGCCACTTTTTTGCAGTACTGGGGATTGAACCCAGGGGCATTCTACCTCCAAGCTACAACCCCAGCCCTATTTTTTTATTCTTTATTTTGAAACAAAGTCTCACTAAGTTGCAGAGCGTCTAGTAGCCAAGGCTGGCTGCGAACCTGCAGTCCTCCTGTCCCAGCCTCCCAAGTACTGGCATTACAAGTGTGGGCCACCATGCCCAACTATGCCACCTTTTTTATGTGATGCTCTCTATCTCCCCCCAAAAATGCTAAAAAAGGGGTAACTGAATAGAAAGTGAAGATGCTGTTACAGTATCATTAAATTGAACCCATTTTTTGGTCTTCTGTCCCTATCTGCTCACATGCTTCTATCACCTCCATTTTACCTTTGTTATGATTGAGAAGTCAGACATATTTGCTGTGGGTTTCTTGAGCATCTTGGTTTCTAGTGCATCTTCATCCTCTGTCTGTTACTGTTTACTGGAAGTGGGCTAATGAGGTGGGATTGAAAGTGTTCTAATAAAAACATGACCTTTTTTGTGGTACTGGGCATTGAACCCAGAGGCATTCTACTTCCAAGCTACATCCCAGCCCTTTTTATATTTAATTTTTAAACAGGGTCTCACTAAGTTGCTGAGGCTGGCCTTGAACCTCTGAGCCTCCTATCTCAGCCTCCAGAGTACTGGGATTACAGGCGTGGCAAAACATGAACTTTTTAAGATCTGTTGCTGTTTTCTTGTTGAAAATCAGCACTTAAAATTAATATTACTGTTAAATATGAGAATTTTTAGCTGTGACCTCTTAGTATGGTAATAGTTCTGCAAGTTATGTTTTTTTTCTTTTTAGTCAAGATGGGTGATAAGCCAGACTTGTCAGAAGTGGAGAAGTTTGACAGATCGAAACTGAAGAAAACTAATACCGAAGAAAAAAATACTCTCCCCTCCAAGGAAAGTAAGTGATAGGGGATTTCTAGTGGAGACAAATGATGGTAAAAGTTGATGGTTTCAGTAAATAAGCCTGTCTTCTAGTAAATTTTGTCATAATGTAAGCAATATTTAGAGAATCATTGTATTTAAGTGTGGAGCTTGGGCTCCCAGACTCAAGGGATCAGTTTGCTCTCCAGAATTACAGCCTACTGGAGAAACTCCAAGTGTCTTTTCAAAAGCTGAGGGGTACTTTTTGTCAAGTTAGCTTTGAGAATTCCAAAGTTGGTCAAAATTATGAGAAGATATAACTTCCTAATTGTACAAGGATAGATAACTCTGAAGAAAATGTTTCATTTGCTTCTCTGTCCTAGGATAATCTATGGCAAAATAGCAATATTATAAATCTACCTCGCAGATAGAAAAAAAGCACAGTTAATATGAATTCTAATGAATGTTCAGATGGTTAACATGTATGTGCACATACATACATGGAACACTCCACTATGAAGATATGTGGTTAATGACTAGATATTCTAAATTTAAAGCATGTATGGCAGCTTTCAGTGACTCAGAAAAAAGCTCTTTGGAAGAAAATGAACTTAATCTTAGGAAAATACTCTCCTAATGTTTTTTTTTTGTTGTTGTTGTTGTGTGTGTGTTTTCTCCCTAGCTATCCAGCAGGAGAAAGAGTGTGTTCAAACATCCTAAAATGGACATCTCCTCCCAAAAGCAAACTTCAACACTGTCTCGGTTTTATGCTTCTTTTTGTAATCATGTGATTGTAGAGATTTGAGGCACCTTCTGATAGCTTCTCACCTATACTCCCTGGCCAAGAGGAGTACAGTGGTTAACTAAGTTTGTGGTAGCCAATGTTCCCTTAAATAGGTAATAGCCAATGTTCCCTTAAGTTTATTTTTAAACTTCCCATTGGTGTACAAAGTCCAGATGGCAGATGATGTCCATAATCTCACCATTGATGACTACTATGTGTGTAGTAGTCTTTGCACCCTCTATAGGGCCAGCCAATTTCAACCTTCTGCAATGGGTGCCTCTATGGTGTCATAATCTTCATGAAGTTGCATGCTTTTGCAACTTCTTACAGTCTGGTCTCATTTCTAATGTAGCAATAATATAATAAATATAGTCATCTTGAAATTTATATGATGTATTCTTGGTGGTCTTCTAAGGAATCGAACATAAACAAAAGTACCCTTTTCAGTCAAACTAAATGGACAAAGGAAAACTATTTTAGTAGACTATTCATGCAGGAAATACTCCCTTCTGTTCACAGTCCCCCACCAGAACCCTACCCTGTTTCAACTTCATCTGGGACTTCTAGCATCCAGAACTGTGAGAAAATGAATTTCTTTCATTTTAGCAACCCAGTCTATGGTATTTTGTCATGGCAACCCAAGTTGACTAATACAATAAGGGATACATATAAATGGACATGTCCTAATACCAGCACTTGAACCATACTGTTCTCACTTTAAATTTATAAAAGCCAATTGCCTATAATTTCACAATTAGAAGTTTAATATTTGGGTGTGTAAACATCTGAACTATGGACCTATTAATCCAGACTTGCATCTTTTTATACAAAATAAGTATTTTGCTGTTTGTACTTTGCAACCTCAAGCATTTTCTTCCCCCTTCCTAAGGGCTCACGTCCATAAATTATCACTGGGGTTATGGAAAGTGGAAGTGATTTACTATAATATAGCATAAACTTTCACAAGCAAAACAGTAGGCAGGTCAACTTTGTGTTTTGTTTGTTTGTTTGTTTTGGTACTGGGGATTGAACCCAGGGGCATTCTACCTCTGAGCTACACCCCCAGCCCTCTTTTTTATTCTTTATTTTGAAACAGGGTCTCACTAAGTTGTGGAGGGCCTCACTAAGTAGCCTCAGCTGACCGCGAACCTGCAGTCCTCTGGTCTCAGCTTCCCAAGTACTGGGATTATAAGCATGCAATCAAGTGCCAATGAGGTGACACAAATCACAGGGTTTAGTGTACCCAGAGGATTGGTCACCAATACCTTACCTCCTGCCCAAAACAGTCGTAGCTGGGCGTGGTGACACACGCTTGTAATCCCAGTACTTAGGAGGCAGAGACCGGAGGATCTGGGTTTGCAGCCAGCCTTAGCTACTTAGTGAGGCCCTCCGCAACATCGTGAGACCCAGTTTCAAAGTAAGGTATAAAAAATAGGGCCGGGGGTGTAGCTTGGAGGTAGAACATCCCTGGGTTCAATCCCCAGTACCGCAAAAAAAAGAAACAGTCATATAGAGTCAGCCCCTTGCAGAGATGTGTTGCTCACACTGTGCCCAAACCTGCCTCCCTATATCTTCTATCCTAGAACTGTGTGCTGGATATCTACCCAGCATAGATAATCTTTTTTCCAGTATTTGAAGCCAGCTGTTTTGTGCCTGTACTCATATCTCCAGCCGAAACTTCTCAGATCCTTTGGACCCAAGTTACCTGGATGGGGAGCCATTCTGGTTGCAGAGATGCTCAAGTATGCTCATTATCAGATCTCTGGGTCCTGATTCTCTCATCCAACACATTTGCTCTCCTTTCAGTGATGCCACAAATTTGATATTGGTACTGTCCATCTGTGATAAATTCAACAACCTCTGTATTTACACACTCATACAGTTCAAGATTAGGCCCATTTCAGCTGGGTGTGGTGATGCATGCTTGTAATCCCAGTACATGGGAGGCTGAGACTGGAGGATCCGGGTTTGCGGCCAGCCTCAGCTACTTAGTAGGCCCACCGCAACTTAGTGAGACCCTGTTTCAAAATAAAGATTAAAAAATAGGGCTGGGGGTATAGCTCGGAGGTAGAATGCCCCTGGGCTCAATCCCCAGTACCAAAAAAATAAAGATTAGGCCCATTTCAAAGGGCCTAGCCAGGTGTGGTAGCACATACCTGTAATTCCAGTACTTGGGAGGCTGAGACAGGAGGGTCTTAAGTTCAAGATCAGCCTCAGTAACTTAGTGAGACCCTATGTCTAAATAAAAAGTAAAATAGACCTGGAGGTGTATGTTGGAGGTAGAATGTCCCTGGGTTCCATCCTCAGTACCGGAAAAAAAAAAAGTTCAAAGGGTCTTGAAGAAAGCATGGATGTTGTCAGGTGAGCTGAGGATGGACAATAACATCAGTGTTCAGTTCCATGTGGTAGCCATCCTTTTCATTCTAAGTATTGATTCCACCCTGGACAATGTAATTGCTAAACCATGGGGGAGCAGGAGAGAGAGGTACAAGGCAGAAGATGAAAGACATGTACTTGCTAAGTGAACACTAATACAAAAATGAGATGGGAAAAGCAGTTGCTCACCTGGAGTAGTTCTGCCCTGCATTTCTTAAATGTGTAATATGGGGCTACTCTTCTATTTACTAGGTTCACCTGTCTTTCTCACTAGGGAGAATTTTTTTCCATAAGCCTACTATAAGAAATTGAGATTTAGCACCCTGAATCCACTTATTAATTGTAAAACGGACAGTGCTAAGGCCTTGTAACAATTACATTTATGGAGAAAGAAAAAGGAGGAAACTTGATGGCAGAGCCTAGGGTAGAATTAGAATATTCTGCGTGGTAAAGCTGCATTTGGGAAGTGAAAAAACAGGCCCAGAGAGTAAAAGAGATATATTCGAGGTCACACAATAGAAGGTACTGCTCAATATGTAAACAATCTGACTTGGGATGATGTACAGGACTTCGCTGAAGTGTGTGATGATTAGTTGTGTATATATCCAGGAGAAATTCTCAAAGCATGGTCCCCGAGCCACGAGCATCAGGATCACACCTAGTGATTAGTGTGTATGCCTGGGATTCATCTCCAGAGTTTTAGATTCAGTGAGGCCAAAGTGTTCTCAGGTCATAGTCTTGCAAAGTTATGGTGTGTATATATATATATATATATATCATGGCATCTTGGCAAGTGTGACAATCTTTTATTTCCAACATCTACGTTCTGGATCTCATGTAGAATGCTTCTTTCCTGAAAATTAATATTATTGAAGTCTTCATAGGAAGCAGATGGAGTAATTAGTCTGCAAGACATTTATTTTAGATCACTTGTTCTCCAAGTATAGACTCTGGAACAGCCGCATTATCATTACCTGGGAACTTGTCTGAAATAAAAATTATCAGGCTCCACCCCAGACCTAATGAACCAGAAACTGGGGAAGAGATGCAGAATATGTATTTTAACATGTATTCCAGGTGATTCTGATGCACATTCAAGTTTAAGAGCCACTGCTTTAAGACAGGTGTGGTGGAGCACACACGTAACCCCAGTACTGGGGAGGTGGAAACAAGAGGATTACTGGTTGATTTAACTTTTTATTTCTTGAATTCCCTCTGATTATGAATTAAAATGAATTCCTTAATATGGGCCATGTAATAAAGATATTTTATATGGGTATTTTATTCTATTGATACTTTTTCCTGTGGTTTCCTGCTGAAAATTAGTTATTTACAGCAGTAAAGTATATTTAAGCATGATTGTTGACTTGGTACTTGTGGTATTACTTCACCCACTCAGTTAATAATGAGGTGTACACATTTTCCCCTTTGGTCTGTCTTCAACATCAAGCCCCATTTTTCTTCTTTCTGCTGACTTCATCTGCTTCATTTCTTCCTGCACTCCCAGTCTTTATACCACAGCCCAATGATAGTGAATTTTTAAGGTTTGCTTTCCTAACACTTCTATTTGCTTTGCTTTCTTAATTTACAAATGCAAAGAGGCCAAAACAAACTACAACTGTCCCAATGGATTCTCCTCCTTTATACTTATGACGACCCATAACTCTTTTACCATGCTGTTATGGTTTGGATCTGGAATGTCCCCCCAAACTCATCTGTTGAAAACTTGGTCCCCAATGCAGCAATGTCCCCAGATGGGATTTTTGGGGAAGTGTTTGAACCATGAGGGCTCTGGCCTTATCAGTGGATTCATCCACTGATAGAAGAATGGACTACAGGGAGAAATGAGAAAACAATAGAGCAGAATAGGATCTTCCAGCTGTAGGCATGTGGGGCATGGTTGGTTGGAGGAAGGATGGCACTGGAGGATGTGCCCTAGAGGACTAGATCTTATTCCTTACCCCCTCTCTCTGTGCTTCCTGCCTGTCCTGAATTGAGCAGCTTTCATCTGCTACACCCTTCCACCATGAGGTTCTGCTTCACGTAAAGCCCAAAGCAATGGAGCCAGCCAACCATGGACTGAAACCTCCGAATTTATGAGTCAAAATAAATCTTTTCTCCTCGAAATTGTTTTTGTCAGGTATTTTGGTTACAGTGACAAAAAACTGAAAAACACAAATGTTTCCTTCAGCTTTTATTATATTATATTTTATTATATATTATATGTTAAATATATCATATTCTATTAATTACTTATATTTATTATTTATATTGTACTATATTTTACTTGAACAAAATAAATTTTTTTTTTGTGGTACCAGGGATTGAACCCAGGGGCATTCTACCTCCGCGCTACACCCCCGGCCCTATTCTTTATACTCTATTTTGAAACCGGGTCTCAAGAAGTTGCAGAGGGCCTCACTAAGTAGAGAGAGAGAGAGAGAGAGAGAGAGAGAGAGAGAGCTGAGGCTGGCCGCGAACCCGGATCCTCCGGTCTCTGCCTCCCAAAGTACTGGGATTACAAGCGTGCGCCACCACGCCCGGCAAAATAAGATTTTTAATAGTATAAAACCTTTTCATTAGCAGTAGAAATATTTGATTCTTAATAGTCTGACAACAAAAACCCCTGAAAGTCAAGCCATTTGACATAATAACTCATTAATGACATGTTACTTCCATTCTTCTTAGTCTTTAAGTCCTTTGGAGATGGAAATAGGCTTAATTTTATAATTTTAATTTTTTTATTCCCACACTTTATCAATATTTTCAATTGCATTATTATACATATTTAAAAGGGAAATTCTTTTCAGTGAAAGAAATCTGTATTCTTTTTTCTTTTCCTAAGGTGGTTATTTAGAAGTATAGTTTAAGCCGGGCGTGGTGGTGCACGCTTGTGATCCCAGTACTTGGGAGGCTGAGACAGGAGGATTGCAGGTTCACGGCCAACCTCAGTTACTTAGGCCCTCCACAACTTAGTGAGACCCTATTTCAAAATAAAGAATAAAAAATAGTGCTGGGGGTATAGTTCAGAGGGTTCAATCCCCAACTCTGCAAAAAGAAAGAAAGAAAAAAGAAGTATAGTTTAATAAATTTTAAGCCAATGGCTCTTATTTATTCACTAATTCTGATTTGGGGTATTTTAATAGGAATAAATACTACCATGAAAACAATTTAACCTTGCTAACTATCTAAGGATGTTTTAGATGTAAATAACTATCATTTTTATTTGTGCTATGTGTTTGGAGACTGCTGTTTTTCCATTTCTCCTTTATCTGATTCACTGAAGTTTTGATGAGAACTGAAGGCAGTGACTTGTCATCCCGATCCCTTGTTTTCCAGTAGTACTTTCCCTCAGCGAAGGAGTTCTTGCTTAACACAGGATGCCCCAGCCCCTGGACCATACACAGAACTAGTTATCATGTCTATATTAATTTGGCACTGTAGGTCATAGTCTATTCAAAATGCTCTTGGTGAAGGCTACAGGAAGCTTCTAGGCATTCCAATCATTCCTTGCTTCAAATTGGCTCATGCCAAGTAGAGACCATCCAATTACATTAACATGGTATGGTTTATTGCTAAGCTTTCTTGAATTACATTTTATATAATCAGGCATTGAGTTTGTCCAAAACTTCATTTGAACACAGGGCCTATAAATATGCTATATCCTGTCACTGGACACTGTTCTTTTTTTCCAGGGTATATGAAAGATGTTTCCATGATATCTCGATCTTCTAAATTCTGTATGTTTAGTAAAAAGGGCTCCCAAGAAACCACCTCCAAAACCCTCTAGTAAAAGCAAAAGACATGCCACTGCTACTGTTCATCTACATAGATCTACAAGGCACCAAATCAGTTTCACCCTGACTTTAGCAATTCATGAAATGGCAGGTACATAATAAATTCTTTAATGGCACCTTTCAGTGCATCTCAGACAAGGCTTCTGACATTGCCCATTACAAAAGGTTCTTGATTATTAATCTTTGAAGAGGTCTATCTAGCTGTGCATCTACTGCAGTCCAGGGATCTGGTCAAACACACTGAGTCTCAGGGCACCAAGTCCACACCCAGGAACATTAGCCACAACTAAGTTGCCTTTAGGAAGATTTGAACATCAGAAAGCAAAGGCTTTTCTTTTTCAAAGACACAAGTTTGCATAAACTTCATTATCTACTTCATTTTTTTGGACTCATGGTGGCCTGCTGATTGTAAGCTTTTCCCTTTTTACAACAAACCAAGTATTATTGACTTTATTGTAATATACTCATGTTACAATATGTTCAAAATCAAACAATGGATCTTGTTCAGTCATTGAAATGCTAAATTATGATATACTGAATGGTTAGTTCTGTTACTTTTCTAGGTCAGTTTTTTGAAGTCTGTGAAGTGTAAACTATTTCCATAATAAATGTATTTACCCCTTTTACTATCTTTGTCCACAAGAGGGCAT
>PVJS01050527.1:0-14284 GCA_004027185.1 Glis glis | reverse complement strand
AAAAAAAAAAAAAAAAAAAAAAAAAAAAAAAAAAAAAAAAAAAAAAAAAAAAAAAAAAAAAAAAAAAAAAAAAAAAAAAAAAAAAAAAAAAAAAAAAAAAAAAAAAAAAAAAAAAAAAAAAAAAAAAAAAAAAAAAAAAAAAAAAAAAAAAAAAAAAAAAAAAAAAAAAAGACTGTATGAAAACTTCCAGACAGGTGAGAAATAGAAAAGAACTTGCCCTAATGATGGAACCATTAACTGATTCAATTCTCATAATCTATACTATTTAAGAATACAGCCAGTCTTCAATTTATTGCTCACTTTTTTTTAAACATCAGGATAGTGAGAAAGTAATAAACATATAGCAGAAACATTACCTCAAATTTGGGGGGGTTTCATGTGTGGTACTGGAGACTGAACCCAAGGCATCCTACCACAAGCTACACCCCCAGCTCTTTTTTTATTTTGAACCAGGCTTGCGGGGTTGCTGAGGCTGGCTTCAAGCCTGTGATCCTCCTGCCTCAGCCTTCCAATACTAGGATTATAGGTGTGTGCTATAGCTCCAGGCTTATGTAACTGATATTCTACAATGTACTAGGTTGGTATGATGTTCCTTCTACAGGTAAATTAAATGCATTTTCAATTTACAATGTATTTTCTATTTACGACAGGTTTATCTGATAACCTAGTCATAAGTTGAGGTGTACCTGTACTTAGAGCTTACCAGGCACCATTCCAAGAAATAACATTAGTAATTACTAGTATTTACTCTGGACTCATTATGAGCCAGATACTGTCTTACATGTTTTGTATACCTGCTTCGCCTTCTCTCTCTACTTCGTGATCTTTTGTGATCCCGAGACCTGCTGCATCTTCGGTCAGAAGTTCGGCTTGAGTGTCTACTTCGTGAACGACTTCTCTTTCTTCTTTCTCTATCTCGAGCTCTTTCTTTTTCTCTTTCTTCCTCTTCTCTTCGTCTTTTCCTTTCCCTTTCTTCCCTCTCTCTCTCCCGTTCTTTTTCTCTTTCTTCTCTTTCTTGCTTCTCTTTTTTTAGACGCTCATCTCGATCAGGTTCCTCGGTTCTTTTTCTTAACTTTTCCTAAGGAAATCAAGTTGGATTTTTGTTTGGTGCATGCTAGGGATTCATGCATGCTATGCAAGCACTATACCACTGAGCTATGGCCACAGTACCTCACGTTGGATTTTTATACATATACAACCTGAAAGTCATTGTCAAACAATGGTCATTTAATGTGAAGCGATTTTAGACCAATTTATGCAATTTGGTGCCCTCAAAGAAAATGTAAAAACTCAAACACCACATATGTACACAATATATCATTACTGACTAATTCTTTTGGTAAATCTTCCATACATTCTGTTAGAGTGAAGACAGTACTGACAGTTTGACAAATAGTATAACTTCACAGGGATTATCACTGCTTTATTTATTTATCCATTTATGGCTGTACTGAGGATTGAACCCAGGTGTGCATTACAACTTAGCTACATCCCTAGCTCTTTTTCTTTTGAGACAGGATTTCATTAAGTTGCCTAGGCTGTCCTTGAGGTTGCAATCCTCCTGCCCAATCCCAAGTAGCTGGTGTTACAGGTGTGTGTCATCACACTGGACTTATCACTGCTTTAAGTAAATACAAACACCAGCAAAACATGAACGGGGACTTTATATTTCCCTTTGACCAATTTTTAGCTATATTTAAATATTGGTATTTTTAGTGGTAGCTAGTTACAGCTATGTTATACTGCAATTTTAGCTAGAGCTATAATACTGCTTGTAAGAAACTTCTGCCGGGCGTGGTGGTGCATGCTTGTAATCTCAGTAACTAGGGAGGCTGAGACAGGAAGACCACAGGATTGCGGATTGCGGCCAGTGTCAGCTACTTAGTGAGGCCCTCCGCAATTTAGTGCAACCCACTTTCAAAATAAAGAAAAGCAATAGGGCTGGGGGTGTAGCTCAGAGGTAGAATGCCCCTGGGTTCAATCCCTGGTACCGCAAAAAAAAAAAAAAAAAAAAAAATAATAATAATAATAGATAGGGCTGGGGGTATAGCTTGGAGGTAGAATGCCACTGGGTTCAATCCCCAGTTCCAGGAAAAAAAAAACCTTACTTTTAATTCTTCTACAGTGGCTTTAATTTTGGCATAGCCCATGTGTTGTTTTCCCATCAAATGATCGTCTACCCGGGACTGGGCATCTCCTACTATCAAAAAGGCTCCACACACTTCACAAACTTCCATTTGTTTTTCTTGGGCAGCGAAACTTTCAATTGTCTGAAAAGATAAATCAGTTGTTATAATATGTGAGGAAGAGACAACATGCAAATCCCCCAAAAGGACTTATTAATATTTAGAACAGATTTCTAATGTGTGTGAATTGCTAGTCTCCATTTCTCCAAAGCCTCCTTAATTCTGAACACCAACCAATCAACTTTTAAAGAGAAAACCAACCAACTTACATATCATTCAGGAAAGTGCTGAGACCACTGCTTAACTTTTACTGTTGAATACCCCACATCACCTTGAAAAATTTAAACTACCTTCCAGAAAGTTCTCTGAATCCATTTCTTATGTGGTGTTCATGCTAAAAAGTCATTAAGGAACTGAATTCATTGAGCATAAAATGAAAATACACTATTCAGTGACAGGACCAATGGCCATTATATTTTATCATCAATAATATTTAAAACATATATACCGTATTCCCCAATGAAAAGTTAAATAGGAGTCAGGCATGCCTGTAATCCCAGTGGGAGACTGAGACAAGAAGATCTCAAGTTTGAGGTCAGAACATGATAACTTAGCAAGACCCTGTTTCAAAATAAAAAATAAAAAGGAGCCGGGCGTGGTGGCGCACACTTGTAATTCCAGTACTTGGGAGGCTGAGACAGGAGGATCCCAGGTTCGTGGCCAGCCTCAGCTACTTAGTGAGACCCTCTGTGTTTCAAAATAAAGAATAAAAAATAGGGCTGGGGGTGTAGCTTGGAGGTAGAATGTCCCTGGGTTCCATCCCCAGTACTGCAAAAAAGGGGGGGGTTAAGGGTATAGTTCAGGGGTAGAACCCCTCTGGGTTCAATCTCTAGTAACTTCCCTCGCTACACACACACTAAGTTAAAAAAGGTAGGAGATATTTTAAGAGTTTGCCAATTTTAACTAAGATGTATAAATATATGCACTGAGTAATTTGTTAACAAAAATGGTAAAACCAAGGCTCAAATGATTATTTATCATTTAAGGCAGGATTTGGCAAGCTAAAGAACGGTTTTTGTGAATAATGTTTTATTATAACAGTCACAACCACTTGTTTATGCATTTGTCTGTGATGAGATACACATATATTTTCTGGTTTTGTCCACAGTTTCTCGTTTTTAACTCCCTCCCTGAGGCAAGCCATAGAAGCTGAAAGTTCTCTTCCTCAAGGCGGGCCATAGAATCTCTAATATTTCCCCATCTGTCTTGGTATGGGCCATAAAGAAAATCTTTGTCCTACCTGGTCTGAGATCATAAAACCCCCTGCCAGGCATGGTGGCTCACGCTTGTAATCCCAGTACTTGGGAGGCTGAGACAGGAGGATCGCAGGTTCGAGGACCAGCCTCAACTATTTAGCGAGACCCTGTTTCCAAATAAAAAATAAAATAGGGCTGGGGATATAGCCCGGAGGTAGAATGCCCCTGGGTTCCACCCCTAGTACCACAAAATAATAGTAATAATACTAATAATAATAATTTAAAAATAAAAAATAAAAAACGTAGGGTACATGATTGGCATTTAATGTGTATGAGTAGTCTCGGGGACTGAGCCCGCAACCTGTGGATTTGACACTATCTCCAGGTAGATAGTATCAAAACTGAAATCAATTAAATTTGAGGCCACCCAGCTGATCATCTGCTGTTGCAGAACCAATTGTTTGCTTGCTGGTAGGGTGAAATCCCACACATCTTAGGATCATGGAAATATATGTGGGCTAAGGATATAGCTAAGTGTGACAGCACTTGCCTGACATGAATGAGGCTCTAGGTTTTGATCCCCAGCAATGCAAAAAAAAAACAAAATAAAAAGAAATGATCTGGAATATGAATATATAAGATAATGAGTTTGTACTATGATTTACATTATGATGTGCGATTATAATACACCAATAAAAGTATATATAAAAACAAACCAATTTAAAAGAAAAAAATCAGGGTTTTTTTGTTCTTTTCTTTCTGCGTTATCAGGTTGTCTAAAGCTTTCATGATACAAGGCAGAACTTAGAACCTACTGGGGACCTTGTGACCTGCAAACCTATATTAAAACATTATGTAGACGGGGCGTGGTGGTGCACGCTTGTAATCCCAGTACTTGGGAGGCTGAGAACGGAGGATCCGGGTTCGCAGCCAGCCTCGGCTACTCAGTGAGACCCTCCACAACTTCGTGAGACCCGGTTTCAAAATAAAGTACAAAAAATAGGGCCGGGGGTGCAGCTCGGAGGTAGAACACCCCTGGGTTCAATCCCCGGTACCGCAAAATAAATAAATAAATAAATAATAAAAATAAAACATTAAGTGAGCCAAGCATGGTGGAACATGCTTGTAATCCCAGTATTTGGGAGGCTGAGACAGGAGGGTTGCAGGTTGGTGGCCAGTCTCAGCAACTTGTGAGGCCTTCTGCAACTTAGTGAGATCCTGTTTCAAAATAAAAAGAATAAAGCCGGGCATGGTGGCACACACTTGTAATCCCAGTACTTGGGAGGCTGAGACAGGAGGATCGCAGGTTCAAGGCCAGCCTCAGCGACTTAGTGAGGCCCTCCGCAACTTAGACCCTGTTTCAAAAATAAAGAATAAAAAATATAAAAAATAAAAAGAATAAAATAGGGCTGGGGGTGTGTAACGCAGAGGTAGAATGACCCTGGGTTCAATCCCCAGTACTACAAAAACAACAAAACACTATGTGGCCCTGTAAGAAAATATTTGATGGCTCTTAAATTAGGACAAAAGAAAATGTTTTCAAAGATTCTGAAATAGCCAGGCGTGGTGGTGCATGCCTGTAATCCCAGCTCTTGGGAGGCTGAGACTGGAGGATCACAGGTTCAAGGACAGCCTCAGCAATTTAGTGAGGCTCTTAGCAACTTAGTGAGACCTTGTTTCCAAATAAAAAATAAACTGAGCTGAGGATATAGCCCAGAGGTAAAAGGCCCCTGTACCACACACACACAAAAAAGGCTCTGAAATAGGAACAGATCCCACGCAATGGATAATGAACAGGCTGGGTAATTTAAAAGGAAGTTGTTACTCACCGAGGTTGTGGATCTAAGCAATTCTCTTTCTTCTTTTAGCTGTTCTACTAATTTCATCATTCCCTGAGCTTCTTCTACCTTTCCTTCAGATCCTAATTCTTCAATCTAAAAGAAAAAAGAAACAGTCAAGACTCTTGTTTAATCAATCTAAATATTTTCCCCTATGCTTCATTAGCATTTAATAATTTTGGGTCTTTTTGTTTAATTTTGTTTACTGAAGCCCCTTTATGCTTAATTTACCCTTGTGATTTTACAGCTTTAATGACACGCAATGAAACAAACATTTTTAAGGTGCACAATCTAAGAAAAGGGACATAAGCATACATCCATGTTATCAACGGCACCATCTAGACAATGAACACATCCACCACCCCACCAAAGGTTTTTAGTACCTCCTCCAACCTCAATTCCATATATATACTCAGGCAACCACTAATCTTGTTCTTTCACTACATTATTTTGGAATTTTTATATTTTACATAAATGGAATAGTAGTTTGTATTGTTTGTGTGATTCTTTCACTGATTCCTCACACTGTTGAATGCAGTTCATTCCTTTTTATTACTGAGCAGCATCCCATTTCTGTTACACGGTTACATCACAATTAAATATCGATTAACCTCTTGATGGACAGTTGAATTGTTGTTAGCTTTGTTGGTTTTTTTTTTTTTTGTGGTTTTGCCCCATTACAGATAAATCTCCTGTGAACACCAGCAACCAATGTGTAGACATAGTTTTCAATTCTCTTGGGTAAATACTTAGGAGAGAAATAACTCATGTTTCATTTTTAACCTTTTAAGAAACAGAAAAACTCTTCCTTAGTGGCTTCATCATTTTACATACCCACCAGCAGTGTTTGGTATTTCCAGTTGGCTCAAATCCTTGCTGACACCCAGTATGGTGAGTCTTTATAATTTGAGTCATTCAAATAATTGTTAAATAAGTATCTCACATTGTGGTTTTAATTTGTCTTTCCCTAAATGACTAATGCTCATGTTTATTTGCCATCCTTATGTCAGTTAAGTATTTCCTGACATTAATGTACACAATTCTCACCTGCTGAAGGAGCACATCAATTTTGTCTGTTAGAACCTGAATTTTTTCTTCATTTTTGCCTGTTGGGCCAGCTGCCTGTTGAAGACAATAAAATGTGTTAGCAACAAGTAAAAAAGAAATGATAAACATTTGAACTTTCATATGTTGTACATAGTATTTCTATTTAATAATTAAAATGCTTAATCACAGGAATAGCAATTTAATACCTTCAATTTCTGTTAGCAAGTTACTATTTTGTCAGTTACTGGCGCACGCCTATAATCCTAGTATTTGGGAGGCTGAGAGAGGAGGATTGCAGGTTCAAGATCTGCCTCAGCAACTTAGTGGGACTCTCAGCAACCTAGCAAGACCCTGTTTCAAAAAAAACCAAAAATTTAAAAAGGACTTGGGGTATAACACGGCAGTAGACTGTCTCTGGGTTCAATCTCCAGTAACACACACACACACACACACACACACACACACACACACACACACACACGGAGAGAGAGCTCTTATGATTAGCAAAATCAATGTTATATTTACTAATAAAAGTCTTTTTAAGTTTTATATCATTCTAAAAGAATAAAATAATGAAAAGAAGACAAGTTTCAAGAATGTTAGGTCTCTGAGTCTCCAGAGAACAAGGAACCTTTATTAAGATTGTAAAGTCATTTCATACTTACCCCAGAGGACTGTTGGTTTTGAGATAATGCCAAGCGAGCATGGCCTCGTCTGATTCTACGTTCTACTTCTGCAAGTAAGCTCTGTAAATATCGCAAAAAATCTCTCTCGTAGCCAACTTTCATAAAACGAGAACTCTTTTCATACCTGATAAAATGAAAATAAACATACCTTTTTGTCTATTACAACTCACGTATTCTATCTTTAGTCTTAAAAGACTGCTGCATTTAGGCTGAAGAGTAAACAATATGTATGAAGTAAATTTCTGTTTGTCCCTCATCCTGGTGAAGAGAAGGCAATATATTGTACCATGTTTGGTTAAAAGCATTGGTTTTATACAGGAGTTTGACCCACCAGCTCTACTTGTATACTGACTCTGTGACCCTGAAGTCTCATCTCTAAACCTGGGGCTGTAAAAAAACAAATGTGATGCCTGGTGTAGTGGCACTCGCCTATAATCCCAATACTTGGGAGGCTAGACAGGAGGATCACGGGTTCAAGAACAGCCTCAGCAACATAGTGAGACTCTCAAGTAACCTAGCAACACCCTATTTTAAAACAAAAAAAGATCTAGGGGTATAGCTCGGAAGAGTGCCTCTGGGTTCAATCCCCAGTACCACCAAAAAATAAATAAAAAAGCAATTATGGTATTGAAAAACTTGGCATATAATATGCACTCATATGGCAGCTAATATCATTATTAGAACTATATAACTTTTGTACCATCCCCTGCCAGTGACTGGATCTCTGCCAGACATTTATTTCATATTAATTCCAATTATTTCTTCAATGCTTATCCCTTCAAAACAAATAACGACTAGGAAGAAAAAAACGACAAAAAAAGTACAACTTACTGTTTTCGCAAATTTTCATCATGAATTTTTTCACATGGACCTGAGAGAAAAAGAGAAATACGAATGTATAAATTATGTGACATTTAACAACCATTTCTCTTGCCAAAGAAGTTACTTTTTCTTTTTGAAAAGGAAAACAGCTGGGCCCAGTGAAACATGCCTATAATCCCAGCTACTCAGGAGGCTGAGGGAGGAGGATCCCAAGTTACAGATCCTGTACCAAAATGAAATTTAAATAAGGCTAGGGATGTAGCCCAGTGGTAGAATACCCCAGGGAAAGAAAAGAAAAAAGAGTAGAGAAAAAGAGGGAGGGAGGGAGGCAACCAACCAGAAGCTGGGGTGGTGGTGCATGCCTGTAATCCCAGCTACTCAGAAGCTGAGGCAGGAGGATCACAAGTTCCAGGGCAGTCTGGGCAACTAAGTGAGATCCTGTCTAAAATAAGATAAGGGCTGGGATGTAGCTCGGTGGTAGAGTGTTTGCCTAACAAGCGTGACACCCTGGATTCAATCCTAGCACTACCAGAAGAGGGAAGAAAAAAAAAAGATCCATTTTATCAATGAATAGTCAACAGACACCTAAATCAATTCTAATGGCCCATGAAGCATCATGCTCAAATAGCACATAAAGATTGGTCTCTTTAGTCTTCAAGGTAAACACAATGAAGAGCAACTAAATAGGAATAAAGGGAGGGAAGAAAAAGAGGAAATTGATCCTTACTGCCAATAAAGAAAACTTGGGTGGCACAGGCCACCAGTCTGAACCACCACTGATACTTTTGTTTATTTTTCAGTACTGGGGATTGAACCCAGGGGTATTCTACCTCTGGAGCTACATCCCCAGCACTCTCTCTCTAGGTTGATGAGAGTCTCACAACTTGCTGAGACTGCCCTGGAACCTGCAATCCTCCTGTCTCAGCCTCCCAAGTATTGGGATTACAAGTGTGCACCACCATGCCCAGCTACTTCTTATTTTGGAACTGGGGACTGAACTCAGAGGCATTCTACCTTCGAGCTATACCCCCAGCCTGATTTTATTTTTATTTTTGAAACAAGGTCTCGCTAAGTTGATAAGAGTCTCACTACTTGCTGAGGCTGTCCTCGAACCTGCGATCCTCCTGTCTCAGCCTCCCAAGTACTGGGATTACAAGCGTGTGCACCAGACCAGGCCCGGCTTGCTATTTCTTATTTTTAAAAACCTGCATATAAACTGGACGAGTGTAGTGGCTCATGCTTATGATCCCAGAATTTAGGAGGCTAAGACAGGAGGACCACAGGTTTGAGGCCAGCCTCAGCAACCTAGCAAGACCCTTTTTCAAAATAAAAAGGGCTAGGAGTGTAGCTTGGAGGTAGGATGGCCCTGGATTCAATCCTCAGTACCATAAAAAAAAAACCCTGCATATAAAGTCAGCAAAAAAAATAAAGTCAGATGGCACAAAACCAGCACCTTAGTTCCACTCCTTCCTACCTCACAAATGCAATTTCAACTCTTTTAGCTATTTCTTATGGAATTTACCTCATTTCTAAATGTTATGCTTTGCTTTTTCTTGGTTTATCAATCTTAGACACAAAACTTTGGGTTCAATCAGCCTTTAGTGTTTGTATTTTGACCATGCAAATAGTACTTTCTAGAGTCAAACAAAAGGTGCATTATGCCAGCGTTGTGGCACATGCCTGTAATCCCAGTATTTGGGAGGCTGAGAAGGGAAGATCACAGGTTCAAAGGCAGCCTCATCAAGTAGTGAGACTCTCAACAACCTAATGAGACCCTGTTTAAAAATAAAATGGAAGCCGGGCGTGGTGGCGCACGCTTGTAATCCCAGTAACTTGGGAGGCTGAGACTGGAGGATCTGGGTTCGCGGCCAGCCTCAGCTACTTAGTGAGGCCTCCGCAACTTAGTGAGACCCTGTCTCAAAATAAAGAATAAAAAAATGGGGCTGGGGGTGTAGCTCAGAGGTAGAATGCCCCTGAGTTCAATCCCCAGTACCGCAAAAAAAAAATAAAATAAAATGGTTGGGGGTGTAGCTTGGGGTAGAATGTCCCTGAGTTCAATCCCCAGTACCACACACACACAAAAAGGTGCATTATGATGATGTACCCCTCCCCATACTGAGAGCTGAACACAGTGGCATTCTACCAGTGACCTACATCCCCAGCCCTTTATATTTTTTTTCTTTTTTTAGTACTGGGGATTGAACCCAGGGGCATTCTGTCTCCGAGCTACATCCCCAGCCCTATTTTATTTTTATTTTGAAACAGGGTCTCGCTAGGTTGATGAGAGTCTTACTACTTGCTGAAGCTGTCCTCAAACCTGCAATCCTCCTGTCTTAGCTCCCCAAGTACTGGGATTACAAGTGCGGGCCACCACGCCCAGCCCCTTTATAATTTTTGAGACAGGGTCTTAAATTGCCCAGACTGGCCTTGAATTTGTGGTTCTCCTGCCTTAGCCTCCTGAGTCACTGCAATTACAGGCATTCAGCATCATCCCCAGTTAATATGACATTTCTTATATACTCTTCTTGAAATTTTCTCATTTATTTTCTATGTATCTATTTTCAGACCCTTCTCAAGCACTTTGACTCAGCTGTAGAAACTGCCTCAATACTAATTTCCCTTAACACTCAAAATACATCAGATAATCAGTTTTGTTTTCTTCCATGAGCTGGGACGGTTATTTTCTAAGGTAACTATTGAGTTGTCATCCTGAGGAATTCCATTTCTGCTCCAAATTGAATGTGGTTTGCCAGATCTCATTTTCTCTCTCTCTTTCTCTCTCTCTTGATTTATGCAAACTGATGTGGTGGTAGAGTTTGCTGAGAAAAGGTCCAGGGGAGATATATTTGTTGGGACCTTGCATGTCTGAAAATGTCTTTCTTCACACACCTATACTTTAATGTTTGGCTACACTGCTAACCTTGGCAAAAATACATTTTTTTTTTTTTTGCGGTACTGGGGATTGAACCCTGGGGCATTCTACCTCCAAGCTACCCCCCAGCCCTATTTTTTATTCTCTATTTTGAAACAGTGTCTCACTAAGTTGCGGGGAGCCTCACTAAGTAGTTAAGGCAGGCTGCAAACCTGCAATCCTCCTGTCTCAGCCTCTCAAGTACTGGGATTACAAGCGTGCACTACCATGCCCAGCTCAAAAATACATTTTTACTTAGAACCCTGAGGGTTTCTCTGATGTCTTCAAGCTTCCGGTGTTGTTACTGACAAATCTTTGGCCATTCTGATTCATAATCCTGTGACTTACCCATCCTTGGTGTTCTGAAACTTTATAATGATATGCATGCTTCAGTTAGATCTTTTTCATTCATTGTGCACAACACTTGAAGAATCCACTCAAATCTACTGACATTCCTCAGTACTGTAATTTTTTTTTTGTACTGGGGATTGAACCCAGGGGAATTCTACCTCTGATATACCCCCAGCACTATTTTATTTTTTATTTGGAAACAGGGTTTCACTAAGTTGCTGGGAGCCTCGCTAAATTGCTGAAGCTGGCTTCAAACCTGTGATCCTCCTGTCTTAGCCTCCCAAGTACTGGGATTATAGGCATGCACCACCACGTCTGGCTAATACTGTATTGTATTTTCTTTCGTATTTCTTTGATAATTTCCTCCTGCTTATGTATTCTCTATCTAGAATTACACTAATCAGTTATTAGACTACCTGGACAGATCTAATTTTCTTTAAATGTTAATCTTTTTCTGTCCTACTGCTCAAAATTCCAGCTCAAAATTCTTCCGTTTTATTTTTTAATCATTCTGGTGACTTTTATTTCACATTTCTCCAGTTCTAATTTCAAAGAAGTCTTATATTTCAAACACTCCCTTTTATAGCATCCTTTTCTTTCTGATGGATGCATATCTTATAAAGTTAAGATTTTTGCCAGGCATGGTGGTGCATGCCTATTTAATCTCAGCTACTTGGAAAACTCAAACAGGATCACAAATTTGAGGCCAGCCTGGTCAACACAGCGAGACCCTGTCTCAAAAAATAAAATAAAAAAAAAAGCCAGGCATGGTGGCACACGCTTGTAATCCCACTTCTTGGGAGGCTGAGACAGGAGGATCAAAGGTTTGAGGACAGCCTCAGCAAGCAGTGAAACGCTCACCAAACTAGCAAGACCCTGTTTCAAAATAAAAATAAAAAATAGGACTGGGGGTGTAGTTCAGAGGTAGAATGCCCCTGGCTTCAATCCCCAGTACCACAAAAGAATAAAATAAATAAAAATCTGGGAGTGGTGGCGCATGCTTATAATCCCAGCACTTGAGAGGCTGAGACAGGAGGTTTGCAGGTTCACAGCCAGCCTCATTAACTTAGTGAGGCCCTTCCCAACTTAGACCCTGTTTCAAAATAAAAGAATAAAACAGGGCTGGGGATGTAGCTCAGAGGTAGAATGTCCCTCTTTTCCATCTCCAGTACCTAAATAAATAAATAATAAAATAAAGGACTGAGGATACAGCTCAATGGTAGAGTGCTCATCTAGCATGTGCAAGGCCCAAGGTTTAATTCTACAGTACCCTAAATTAAGTAATAATTTTTGAACAATTTTCTTCTGCTTTCCCCATTATCTCTAATGCTACTAAGTTCTTTTATATTTCCCTTTGATTTTTTTTTTTTGGTTAATCTCTCACGTTAAAGATTTCCTTTGGCTGGTGTTCCTTGACAAGCAACTGATTTTTAAAAGATATTACAAAATCTGACAGAAGATGGTAATGGGCAGTTTATCACCAAAGGCTCTTTAACAACAAAATAAAATAATCAGGTACTGAGATTTTCTTTTAGGAGCCTTCCCCAAGGTCAGTATTGAAGAGATCATTTCTCTGGAACTGCTCACTTTCCCTAGAGAAGAATCTTCTTTTCCTCTGCCCAGCTTTAAGGCGAACATTTTGAGTAATGAATTAACCTCTCTTCTATGACCTAGAATATTAGTTAAGCACCATTCTTGAAAGAATTGATAAAACATTCAATTATTAGCTGGGCGTGGAGGCACACGCTTGTAATCCCAGTAACTTGAGAAGCTGAGACAGGAGGATCGCAGGTTTGCAGCCTGCCTCAGCTACTTAGTGAGGCCCTGTTTCAAAATAAAGAATGAAAAATAGGGCTGGGGGTGTAGCTTGAAGGTAGAATGCCCCTGGGGTTCAATCCCCAGCACCCCAAAAAAAAAAAAACCTCAATTATTTTTGTGGTTCAGATGAACTAGTCTCTCTCTAATCCAGTTTCTCCAAAACATAACCCTCTGTCCTCCTGGGATATGGGGATGAAAAAGGTAGTAAACAGATATACAGGACCACCTAAACTAGTGGCTCTCCACTAGAAGGAATTAGCTCCTCCAAAAGACATTTGGCAATGTGTTTTTGGTTTTTTTTTTTTGCAGTACTGGAGATTCAACCCAGGGGCATTCTACCTCCGAGCTACACCCTCAGCCCTATTTTTCATTCTTTATTTTGAAACTGGGCCTCACTAAGTTGTGGAGGTCCTCACTAAGTAGCTGAGGCTGGCCGCGAACCTGTGATCCTCCTGTCTCAGCCTCCCAATTACTGGGATTACAGGCGTGCACCAGCATACCTGGTGGCAATGTTTGAAAATGTTTTTTGCAGTCACAGCTGCAAAGTGCTACTGGCATAAAAAGTATAGGCTAGGGATGCTGCTAAACATCCTGCAATACACAGGACAGCCCCTGAAAACTGGTTCAAAATGTCAACAGTGTCAAGGTTGATAAACCTTTACTTAGACTAATCTCTCAGTTTTAGCACCATGACTCAGCCCTGCCTTCTGTGGTAGGTACCTGGTGCCTCCATATCCTAACAAGGACATATCCTGTCCAAGGTTCTGCTGACCAAACACTTGCTTCTGCTTAGCATCCCCTTCTGTAGGCTGTTAGGGAGAGGTTTCTCTGCTCTGCTGATACTTGTTATCTCCTAAAAATTTGCTGACATCTTTAATGTTAACTCTTTTTCCATTGACATAATTTAAAATTTTTTTTCATTTCAGTGGGGTTTTAGGAGGGAGTAGAAACAGACATGTATGTTTAGGTATGGCATCATATTTAATCAGAATAACTTTATTAACATTCAAATATTTAGTATGGAATAAATTATCAGCAAAATTCAAGAAAAAAAACCTGAGAATTATGAAGGTTTTTTTAAGTCATAAATTTGCTAAAAGTTACAAGGAAAATTCACTTACCAAGATCAGAACGAGTATTTGTGAACAATTCCGCAGGACAAAAACCACAGAGATAGTATTTACAAACCTAGTGGGGAGGAAAAATAAAAAGGTATTCACTATCTTAAAGGGTGCCAAAAAATATTTTATTTCTTTTCTTTTTTTTTTTTTTTGAGGTACCAGGGATTGAACCCAGGGGCGTTCTACCTCCACGCTACACCCCGGCCCTATTTTTTATACTTTATTTTGAAACCGGGTCTCACGAAGTT
>PVJS01050526.1:0-14283 GCA_004027185.1 Glis glis | reverse complement strand
TCCTGGGTATCTTTCCAAAGGGACCGAAATCAGAATATTACAGTGACACACACATATCCATGTTTATAGCAGCACAATTCACAATGACCAAATTCTGGAACCAACCTAGGTGCCTACCAACAGATGAATGGACTAAAAAATTTTGGAGCCGGGCGTGGTGGCGCATGCTTGTAATCCCAGTACTTTGGGAGGCAGAGACCGGAGGATCCAGGTTTGTGGACAGCCTCAGCTCAATCTCTCTTTCTCTCTCTCTCTCTCTCTTTCCCTGTCTCTCTCTCTCTCTACCTAGTGAGGCCCTCTGCAACTTCGTGAGACCCGGTTTCAAAATAAAGTATAAAAAAAATAGGGCCGGGGGCATAGCGCGGAGGTAGATGGCCCCTGCGTTCAATCCCCGGTACCGCAAAAATAAATAAATAAATAAATAAATAAATAAATAAAGTATAAAAAAATAGGGCCAGGTGTGTAGCACGGAGGTAGAACGCCCCTGGGTTCAATCCCCGGTACCGCAAAAAAAAAAAATATATATATATATATATATGTTATAAAATTTTGGGATATACACACAAAGGAATTCTACTCAGCAATAAAGAACAAAATTTATGTCATTTGCAGGGAAATGGATGGACTGGAGAACATTGTGTTCCATGAGACTCGCCGGCCACAGAAAGTGAAGGGTCATATGTTTTAAGGGAGTAATTGGGATACAAGAGGGACTTTAGAAGATAGAGGAGAAACCCCAGTGGAGCAAGGGAGGTGGTCTGGGGTAGGGTGGTGGTGGTGGTGGGAAATAATTAATGAAGGAAACATTTCCATTGATGTTGTGTACATATGTGAAATTATCAATGCTGATATCAATATCATGTATGGAGAAGGGGAGGGGGTGGGGAGGGTGCCGGGGAGAAGCTCACCAAGTACTGTGCGCATGTGTGTCCCTATCCCTATGAACTACATTATGATATGAGACTACAATGCACCAATAAAAGTATACAAAAAAAAAGCAAAAGAGAAAGGATACTTGGGTAACATTACCTGGTTTTAGCCTGAGTAAATTGATAATGTCATTAACTATCTTGTACATCTAGAAGCGAGTCTTGTGCAACCCAAATGAAATGTGGTAACGTGAAACTTAAGAAATTCAGGGGAATGAGCTCTGCTTAGTGGAACCATTCAAGTCACTTATAAATATGCTTTGTCATTCACAAAGGACAGATCTTAGGAAAACAGTGGTGTGTGGCATAATGTACTATTTCTATTATTTACACATTGGAGCTTTTCAGAAAAAGTTAATTGTTCGTGGCACATTTGAATCAGAAACTCTTAATTTAAGGAACAATTCCAGAGATCATATGCTTTTTTTTTTTTTTCTTGCACAGATTCTGTAAGGGGAAGTAAGTGCAAGAATCAGAACTGGAGTTCGGAAGGTTTATATTGACAATGGGCATTCTGATTAAATCTGTCTTTTATGGAAGATTCTGCAGTGACTGTTCAGCCTAGCACAGTTTCCAGCCGGACATGTGGGACCCAGATTCGTCCTCCTCTTTGTCTCTTTTCATTCACAGACGTTTGGAGAATTCTCATTAAAATTACTTAGAGTGAAACAGAAAGACCTCGCAATAAAATAAATCTAGTTAAATACACTTTGCTGTACGGCCTCATTTGTGTGATGTATGGGCCTCATTTTCTTCTCTTTGTATCTTAACTACGTACATTAGGTGATTCCTGCCAATTAATGCAGGATGCCACATCCCCGATGGCTTTCTCTATATTCTTAAACATTAAAAATAAATACGTGCCATCTGTCTCATATCTTGCAAGCAATTCAGAATGGCTACTTTTGTTTTTCTTGGGATTACAGCACATTTTATAGTTTTTGTGCTTCTGAGTTGTGAGAAAGCTCTGTCTCCATTTCATCCATGGGATGTGGTTTTAAGGCAAATCCTGTAGATTGCACAGAAGCCTCTTATGAGAGACTGGGCAAGACAGAAAGCAGGGTAAGGTCGTTATCAAAAACACGGTTTGTGGCATCCAAGAGAGTTGGACCAGAAGGCTGAACCTGCTGCTTCCTAGCTGAGTGACCTCTGAGATGTGGCCTCATCTATGGAAGCCTCAATTTTCCTCATCTGGGAAATGGACAAACCTATACACCTACTGCATAGAAGACTACATATACACATGTACACACACACACACACACACACACTCCTGATCAAGGCATAATAAGAAGTAGGTAGTAGATACCATCATCTTTATCATTCAATTTTTCAAGGGGAATAATTCAGTTTGGGCAAGGGGAACTGTTAAAAAATAGTTCATTGGTAGCCGGGCATGATGGCATATGCCTATAATCTTAGTACTTGGGAGGCTGAGATAGGAGGATCACAGGTTCAAGGCCAGCTTCAGCAACTTAGCGAGACCCTGTTTCAAAATAAAAACCATAAAAATGGCTGGGGGTGTATCTCAGAGGTGGAATACCCCTGGGTTCAATCCCCAGCAGCCCCCCCACCAAAATCTCACTGGGATATAACATTAACATAGAAGAAAGGAGTTATATGTATGGACACCATATTCTTTCTCTATAGCAATTAAAGTATTAAAGTAAGAAACTCCATTTGCCTCCATTTTCCTTCGATGAATATACACATCAACTTGGATGTGGGATAGGACTGGTGAATTGGGGAAATTTGAGAGACTTGGGATCCACTTACGGCTAAAGTTGCACTTTTCAAATATTTTTTTTAGTGAAAAAATTGTATGCTATAAAGCATCGAATGCTTGAATAACTGAACTCTAATTAAAGGGGTAGAGGGCAGGGTGAGAATATTCTGGGTTTCATTTCTAGAGCAACTTTCTTCAATAAGACTTTCTCCTATCACACAAGAGAAAGTTTTCGGGATCTGAGCCAAACACTCTGAAGATGTGAACGTGTCATTTGAAGTCCACCCTGTGCTCACAGACCACAGAAGTGCAGAGCTATTGAAGATGCTAGACACATGTGACCAGGCACAAACAGAAGGAAACTGAGACCCGGCGTAGCTCAGCAAATTGTTCTGAAAGCACACAGCTTGTTGGAGCAAGACTATTTCCTTTCTTTTCCGTAGGTTTCAAAAAATTTGTTAAGCAGACTGAAATTTTTTTTATCCATCTATAAATATCCTGGGTTCGTAGCTGATTCTTTGCAGGGCCCTGCTTCTTCCTGCCTTATTTGAACATAACGTAGCTGTTCAGCATAGACTTTGCATGACAAAGCAGTCAAGTCTTAATAGTAGACGAGAATACATTATCAAGACTTTATTTGGATTGTACAGTCAGGGCAATCCAACCGTTAGTCATCCTGACATGTGCTTCGGAACATAACACACCCAGTAATTCTGTCAAAAAATGTCATCTGCTCCCTGTACCCTACCCCGCCACAACTCTTGCCAAATTGCTCATATTTTTAACATGGTTACCAAAACACAATTTTTTCCTAAAACTCCTAATCTGGACACCACCTTCAATTTCCACTCACTGATTAGAAAATTAATAGCAACTCCCATCAACCCTTGCCCATTTACCCAAATGAAGATCTACTATGAAGAAAAATAGTGAAAAATGACACCACCAAAATGGCCATCCTTACCCTGAAAATAATATGATGGAGAAGCTCGTTCCCATGAAAACACATTGATTTTACCCTAACTCTACTCACTGGCTTAATGTGATCTGAAAATGGACTCCTCGATGGATCAATTTGTACTGATCCATGCAGGATAGTAAGACTGAGACTGGCATCTAAAGCGACTCACTAGAAATGTTGCTTTAAAAGACACAGAGTTGCCTATCTGATTTTCAAACAAACTACATTTAATGCATCCTATCGGCCTTTTATTTTTATTTATTTATTTTTTATGGTACGGGGGATTGAACTCAGGGGCATTCTACCTCCAAGCTACACCCCCAGGCCCTTTTTATTTTTTGTTTTGAAACAGGGCCTCATTATGCTGCTGAGGCTGGCCTCAAACCTGTGATCCTCTTGTCTCAGCCTCCCGAGTACTGGGATTAAAGGCCTGTGCCAACACGCCGGACTCTATTGGCCTTTTATAAAAAAGACATAAAATCATGTGGTGCTGATGTAATTTTTACTTTCTGCCCTACTTTCCAAGGCTAACTGGGGAAGGCTGGGGAAGGAAAAGGGAGTTGAAACCACCAATGCAATGGCCTGCTGACCTGTCCTCTCTCCTCTTATTTCTTCTGGTTCATCTTTACCCTTTCCAGACACACCTCTGCTCAGTCTGTCTGGGAAGCTTGGCCCAGCTCTGACTGCTTAACTGAATAGGCATGCAGGATGGAACACTGGCACCTTTGCACAATTGTCCCCTGGCCCGAGTGACCAGCAAATACAATGCAGCATCTTCCCACTGTGCCCCAAAGCTAGCTAGTGGCTGTTGGGGTCCGACTTTGGAGAGATGCATTCTGTGCATTTTCAGGGAGAACAATGTCAGAGGACCCCCCACCCCCTCCAACTCCCAGGACAGGCTGTGGTAAGTGCAAAGGGAGAGACCAAGGTAGGCAAATGGCTCTCTTGGAATTGCAAAATGGAGTTTTCCCTTTGTGAGCAAGACTGGATGAGTCACAGAGCAGGAATTCATTTCAACAGTCCCCTCCCTCCCACCCACGACCCCCAAGAGAAAAAAAAAAAACGACTCAAGATTCAAGATGCTGATAAGAATTCTTTTATGTTATTCCAATAAAAAATACATTCATACAGAAATATAACAATCTTGCAAAAAACAATTTCAAATAAAATCTTGTAAAACAAAATTTTACAAAAATCTTACAAAGATTCATTAGATAACAGGGTGCTTCCAAAATAAAAAAAAGAAGAAAAAAGAAATTTCACTAATAGAAATTTTTTTTTAAATTTCAAGCAAAAAGTTTCTGCTTGATTGAGGCTCAGTTATCACCTGAACAGAATGTACTTCTTTATATACTTGTTTATTATGAAAATTACAGGCATTGACATATTCGGCACCCAGCCCCACCCTGTCCAACAACTCTGAAGGTGTTTCATAAGTGAGACAAGCCAGCATAAAGGTTTTTTTTTTTTTTGTCTTTTGTTTACCCTCTTGCTTAATGGAATTGTTATGGCTAAGCACACAGCAGGGCCAAAAAAGGAGTTTTCCAAAACCCAGCAAATCAAGCGCCTGGATTTTGAATTGCCAAACAAAAAGTGCATTTTTCCCCCTAAGCAAAATGAAATAAGTTCTTTAGGTAAATGTATTCATCAGTCCAGATTAAAAAAAAAAAACCAGTTATGTGAGCTTTAATCCTTGCTCATTTCTAGGAAGATCAAACAGAATACCAGCCCAGCCAGACTCTTACACACACACACACACACACACACACACACATACGCACGCACATATATCTATATAAAAAGAAAAGATCCACACCCACCAGCCAGCAGCTGGCTGAAATATCAGCTGTTCATGCTGTGGTATGCCAATTCGGGGAAATTACTCCTTGGAAAAAACTGGGAGAATCTACATGCTGGAAAAAATAGCTTCATCTGCATAAAAAGTGTTCTAAAAAAGAATCCCTGTGATTAGCTTACTCTTAGGTTAGATCTTCTAATAAGGCTGAAATGGAAATCAAAAGCTTGGTGTGTCGGAGTCCAACTGACGGGCTGGTATTCTGTTCATCTCACTTCTCAATGGCCAAAGGGAACCCTATTCCAGACATGCCAATACCGACCAGCAAAGCCAGCAGTCTGGAATAGATTCGATGCCATGAAAGTCTTCAGTGAATCATTAAATTAAAGATAAAGCCTCTATAAAAGTTAGGTTATAGTTTTCATTTTTTACCTCCTTTATGGCCATTTTGAAATATTTCTTCACAGGCTGTAGAATTTTTTTCTAGCTAAACATTCTAGTTTCTCCTTAAAAAAAATATTTATATATTATCTATATATATAATATATATATATACACACATACACATACTATACACACAAATATACATACACAAGAATTCTGCCCACTTTTTTTTTTTTACAAAAAAAGTAATATACTTTCTGTGTTACCAACAGATAGCTGGATAGATATGTGAAACTTGTGCCTTTTTAAGCAAATACATTGACATTGGTTTTTTTTATACTTCTGTATCTTTAATATGTGTGAAAATGTTACATATTAAATACAGCCGGTGTGTGATCTGTACAATTGTTGTGCAAGGTCTATATGAAAGTCTCGCGGTGGTAGAATTGGTCAGAGTTTTTCAATTACCATGAATTTTTTTTTCTTCCCCATTTTTAACACTGATGGTCAAGTTGTCTAAAATATTGAACAAATACTGACATATCAAGGGAATAATTTGCATCTCTTTGTCTTTGTGAAGGAGGACCTTGAAGAGGTTTTTTTTTTTTCTTCTTTTTTTTTCTGTATTATACATTGATACAGTACAATGCCAGGTGAGAAAAGAGCCTTCCTTGATAAAGCATGCATCACCAATACCCCTGTATGAGACCCCGACATTGGGGTTACTTGCATAAGGCACCATTATGAAGGTCAACAGTGCTATTAACAGCTAGAAAACCAGAAATTAGTCCTCAAGGCATAAATAAGAGAAACAGCTGCATGAGAAAACGGTTCTAAGCTTTAGTGGTTTTCATCCACCCAACTGAGAAACATTTTAGGTTCTTAGCCTAATGTAACATTAGACCAGGGATGTCCAGCCCCAGCTTTTAGATACTCGACACATGTCCAAGTTCTTCCAAGGGCCATTACAAAATTCTCCAAAAAGTTAATTCCAAATTCAGAATCATTAAAAAAAAAAAAAGAATCCTATGCTGCACAATATCTTTCTGGAAAGGGGAGTGTTATAAAAAGAGAAGGGGGGGAAATTGTGTCTTGCCAGGCTCAGCTGACCTAGGGATCACTGTCTTAGACAAATTGAATCTTAGCTGCTCATTCGTTGGAATCGAGATTGCCATCCGGATTTAAAAATGGAAAAGCATATAGTTCCCCAGACGATGCATGACTTTTTGTATTAGAAGGAAAAAAAATATTATCATTGTGTTATATTTGTAAATACAGCTTATACAATGGGTTACAAATGAGCTCTGTTGTAGCAAGTAAAACAAGCTACTTGACACATTGCACGTTTAATAGCTGCACCAGACACCAAAAGTTCCTCTCACACAGGAAAGGGGGATAGGAGCTCCCCCTGCCCTTAACACTCGCTACTCTGGGGTCCTGAGTTCCCTCTCCCACCCTCTAGATTTTTCCTCCTTTTTTTTGTTTGTTTTTTGTTTTTGTTTGTTTTTTTTTTTTGTTTTGTTTTCTTTTTTATAAGGTGCAGACACCCCCCAGGAAATGATAGGTGGTCGTCTCATTTCATGGTATTCTCCTTACACACAAAACATTCAAACGACTTTTTCTTTTTTTTTTTTCTGTCTCTTGCAGTTTTGCGACCACAAGGGGGAAAAAAAAAGTCTGCCTCTTCATACAGTCAGTAATAGATCCTCAACATACAGTCAACCCAACCATTAACATTCTCAGTGCGCATGCTCACGGCGAAGGCTCAGGAGCCTCTCAGAAGGTTAGGTACCAGTGGCGAGTCCAGGGTCACCCAAACACCACGCACCAGGGGTGCGATGCCGCTTCTCACATGACCTTTTTAGCCCTCAAAAGACCTTCCAAAGAGAGGCCCTGAAGACAACTGGGTAGGGTGCAAATTGGCATGCTTTGGCTGGAACACGCATCCCTCCTTCCACGGCCGTCTGTGAGCCTGGAAGCCTTTTAGCCTACAGGAATCACCCCTGTGCTCCCTCAGAGGTGCCGCTTCATGTGCAGGGCCAGGTGGTCAGACCTGGAGAAACACCTGCAAGGGCAAATCAGAAGCAAAGACGTTAGGTTTCCTCCCTCGAATGCCTGGCTTCCCTGCACTGCCTGACCTGACCCCTCTAGAGAGAAAGGTGGGATGCCCCTGAGCCCTCTTCAAAGATTTCCAGATTTCTAGGGACAGGAAGTCCCCCAAGTGGTAGGAATGTAAGTTAAGATGATGGTCTCCAATCAACAGCTAGGGAGTTCTTTGGAGAACCAAATTTCTAATTTTTCAAGGTGGAAAATTGGAGAGGACCCAACTTCAGGAAATGCATTCTATTCTCCAGCGCACCTGTCATGGCGCCTTCTAACCTGGACATTTCACATACCGGAGACTTTCTAAAAAGCCCCAGGCTTCAATAGAAACGTCAACCAATGGAAGGAGAGCGCCAGCCTTCTTGCAAAGGTCTGCTGCACGCCTGCTTCACTCTGGACATCGTATCCCCACAACCCTACGCTGCTTTCCCGGGGTGGCCCTCACGCACGTACCTGTCACAGTGAGAGCATTTAAAGGGCTTGGCACCGGTGTGCTTTCGGAAGTGTCTTGTTAACTCATCGCTTCTTGCAAAACGCCACTCACACCCTTCCCATGAGCATCTGTAAGGCTTTTCTCCTGGGAAGGAAGCAGAGGACAGCGCGCCATGACTTCACTGACCCACTGAGCGAAGGAGACACAGCAACACACTCGGTGGCGTAGGCAAGTTCAGGGGCCCAGTGGCCTTGAGAATCCATAAGACGCCTCCATTAAGGACTGTCCCTAGCCATCTAAATGCAACACCCACAATCTCTGTTCCTGACCCAGCCTCAGGCTTCTAACTGCTACCAAGGGACCCAGGTTTGGCAAAACCCATGCTCCCCAAATCAAAGTTAACGTGTAACAATGACAATTACTCAGACGGGCAGAATAGTTGGGAGGTGAGGCGTCCGCCTGCTGGTCCCACAGCCTTGTTGAGGGCAGAGATTTACTGCTCTCTCCATGGAAACTGTTTCCCTCAAACACTGTTTTGTTCCTTACTCACTTCCCCGTGGAGTGAGTGAGTGTCCTCTGGGACCTCCTCCATTTCTACAAAACTGAAGTCATGGGTTTCTGGGAAGCCTCATAACATTCTAGAATCACTTTCTAAGTGGCAATCAAGTGACCAAGCTGACTTCCATCCTTGGTCAAATGATGAATATGAATTCAGTGTAAGTGCTGCCTGAGAACAAAAATGTGCTGTAGTCAACGTGGGGCAGACGCTGCCTGGACTGGGGGACATCTGGGCCCCCCTCCCCCAACAGCTCTGTCACCAAGCCCTTGGGGGACCCTGACTTGATCTCTCGGCAATATGCTCTCCCGCTGGTTAGAGAACAACGTGAGCCACAATTATCTTTCCCAGCGCAATTTTTCCTGTGATTCTTCACCAGTTATCCTACACATCCTCGCGCTCTTTGTAGAGCTAACTTGTGGCGTTTCATTACGAAGCCATTAGCGTGTTAAGTGTTATCAGGAAACAAAGGCCCTGTGACACAGAGACAGTCTCCACAAACACCCACTGATCAATACTGATGCTTACACAGCAAATGGGAACCCCTCGGACCTCACGCCATCACCGCCAACACCAGCACACACCATGTTGCCCAGGGACCCTCTGTCCTGACCCTGGGATTTCATTTCAGAAAATGAGGAGCAACCCCACATAACAGGATGCCAGCGCACAGGTAGAATGGGCACCATGGGCCTCGGGATGCTGGACTGTTGAATGGGTGAAGGTATGGGTGTCCATGGCAACTGCGATCTAGCCTCTTGCTTACTCTAAACGTTATCAACCATTCATCTGATTCAAATGTCCAGTCTTTAAGATTCTACTCTCAACTCCAAAAGGACCCAATTCATTGGTGGAAAGAATTTAGGAAGTGAGGCTCTGTTTGCTGTGACCACATCCTGCCGCGAGCCCTGGCTCCCTCCCAGGGCTGGTACGATTCAGTGGCGCCCACCAGCGGCCGACCTCCCAGGTCCCAGGAGGGGACTGACCTGTGTGAGTACGCTGATGTGCTTTCAAATGGGAGCTTTTGGTGTAAACTTTTCTGCAGCCGTTAAAGTGGCATCGATGCACCCTCCTCCTGCCGTCCGGGGAGGCGTCTCCACTACCCTTGTCACCAGGTTTCCCTGAAGTCCCACTGCGCACCTTCCCCGGGGAGGGCAGCTCTCCAGAGACACAACCCCACAGTTGAGAAGGTTCCCTGCTCAGTTCTGGAGAAGAAGGCGGCGTGGAGGTGACGGAGGAGCTCAGATTTCCTGAATTGACCAAGACTTCCCCGATCGGGTCTGACGTAAACTTGGTAGTGGGTGAAAGTTCCTCTGAGCTGTCAGAAGACTCGCTGCTCACATCTGAGTTTAGGCTGTTGGTCTCTAAGTTGTAACTAAAGCTCGGGCTGATCAGCGTGTCCTCCGGGGGACTAGAAGAAATCTTCAGTTCCGATTCCTCCTTTTTCTCCCGAGCCAGAATGATTTTGGTCCACAGATCTTCCTGGCTGTCAAATTTGATCTCGGAGGCCGAAACATAGCAGGGCTCACTCTGGAGGTAGCGTTCCAACTCCAGGCAGGTCTGTGCAAAATGAACCAAGAGAGGGCACGTGATTGTGAGGACTACCGAAAGTAGAACCGAAAGCACATTTGCAAAAACATGCAGGAACAAAGGACAGATAAACTGTTGAGGTCAACTCACTATGGACACAAACCCTCCTGTAATGAGAAGCTGTGTCCTTATGGCAGTTCAGAGGAAATTTGTTTCTAGGAATGGTAAGAATTCAGAAGGAAAAGCAGAAGGCAAAACCTCTTTTGGCTTCCCCCAATGTTGGACCAGTAGCCACAAGTGATGATCGCTAAGCCTGTTTTGTTGTTATAGTTACTAGTGTTGACATTTCTAATGAGTTTCCCGTAAACCACACAAAGCGAATCAGCCTGACACACATACCCCCCCAACAGGTTTAACCAGATTATCTGACATTCTCAAGAACCATGTGTACTAAGGAAAGCCCCAGCCACCACTCACACACCACAAGTATCCACACAACAAGACAGAAAAGACTGCATGGCACACAATGTGTTCGGACGGGCCCCCTGGGGGACACAGCTGACAACACAGGGCCATCCTCAGCAGAGAGCAGACAGCAGCTAGCTGTCTGTATTGGGGGACCATCAATGGAGTTGCAGAGAAACCACCCATTTCCTGTGTAGCTGAGGACGGTTTGGTTTTCAAAGAATGCCATTCTCAAGTGCAGGGGTCATGTATGCCACACACACACACAAAAACTTCCAATGACTTCTACCGTGGTGAGAGAGAAACAAACTTCAACAACAGGAGTGGAGGAATAATTACAGAATGGCCATCTGCTTTTGTGAAGGATGCAAGGGGGAAATTACTCCCGGCCCTGCTGGGAGTCCCACAATGAACAAGAACTTTATCTACTGGCCAAGAGTACACTGGATGAGTCATCACTCCTATTTCTTTCACGCAATGCCAAAGGAGACTTCCTTTTGAAATTCTGACCAACAGCCAAATAAGGGCCCGGTTCAAATATACATGCAGTGTGTCATGGACAGGGTGCCCCGCCCCAGCCCCACAACCAACCTTTCAAGAAGCTACAACTGCAGAGATCAGCATCCCCTCTCCCCACCATCTCAAACTTTCTAGCCACTGGAAAAGAAAAATGGTAGGAAACATTTTAGGATTAAATTATGTCTGCCCTGATTTCCACTAGGTTCTAGCCTGCATCTCCATATAAGGTTGTCTGTGCTACTGGACAATTCTACTGATGTAAATTTCGACACCGAACTGCTCTTTACAACAAATCATTTGCAGGCACACGGGACCATCCTGAGCTCAGGCTACCCCCAAAGGGTTCCTGCTTACTTCGGGCTGCACATTCTTACCCCCCTCTCACCAGACTCTTCACACAGCAAGCATGAGCAAGCAAAGGGGGGGGGTGGATCATTGCTTTCTCTTCCCCCCCTAAAATTAGATGTCTGAGTTACAGTGCGTACTATGGTGTTCTGAAGAGAGGCAGCCGCGATACCATTTTATGGATGTTCCAAGGAAAAAAAAGGAAAGCACATTTTAGCGAGAGAGAGAAAGAGATCTTGTTAAACTTTAATAATCTGGCTAATTTAAAATCTCCATTATGCTGATGAGCACCCGGGACCTGAAAGAAGCTCTCTGAGAGTTTAAAAGCCTTCTGAAGGCGACCAGGAGTCAAGTCTGGCTGGTTGCCCAAATCCCAAAAGCCCGAAGGAAACGACTTAGATCAATTTCAATCAGTCCTAGGGAGTAGCTTCTTTGAGGAGGAAAGGGGGGGAGGGGAAAGGGGAAGGGGAGGCAGAAGAGGATTGTGAACAATTAAGCTGGCCTGTGAAGGCTGCAAGGCTTGGCATTTCATCCTTCTTAAAAGCTTTCTAGGCTTTGAAAGCCACAGAATATATTTGATCTGCTAATTCGGTTTCCTGACCAAAAAAAAAAAAAAAAAAAACAGCACAGCAGGGCAGAGAGACAACACCAAACCCTCTTTCTATCTTTTTAAAGACAATGGGACAAAGTGTTATGTCTCTCTTCCCTCAGGCAAGCTTAGGAATTAGAAGGAGAAAATTTTAAGTTTCTTCAATTCCCGATGCCCAAAATTCTGGTTCTACTAAAATGCCGGAAACCAAGGGCTCTTCTTCCCAAACTAAGACTTGAAGCAACTAAGGCTGGCTCATTGTCATATGACTGACAAGTCACTGGTGTGCAAACAGCTCCCCCCCACACACACAACTCCCCCGGTAAACAAGAGGAGCAGGTAGGAAAAATAAGGCAGACCTTGGCAAATGTTAAAGAAATCCAAAGAACCAAAAAGAAACTGGACAGGGCCTAGGGTAAAAAACAACCACCACCACCAAAAGAACTCGTCTACATTTGGCTGGCAAAATTTTAGATTTAAAAAAAGCCGTAGGTACAAACACCAAAAAGCAAAACAAAAACAAAATCCTTTTCCAAAAAAAAAAAAAGCCCTTGGCAGTCCAGGCAAGTTCGTTCATCGACAAGGTCCAGCTGTGGAGTTTGGACCTGGTACAAGCCCCAAACTTGTGCCAAGGGCTCGGGCCGGGATCAGCCCGAGGAGTTCGGGTTTCCCCTCGGTGGATGCAGTTCAGAAGCTCGGGGAAGGCAAAACACTCGGGAACGACCCAGCGCGGCTCCGTTCGACTCAAATGACAACTCCGCTCCATGCTGCAGAAGGTCCCTTTTAGAGTGCCTTCAGCACTGGAGGCAGCAGAAGGGCATTTTAAGGTAATTACTTTAATTTTTAAAAATTACGCAAACAATCATCATCATCATCATCATCATCATCATCGTAAAAAAAATAAAAATAAAAATAAAAATAAAAAGATGCGCTTCCAAGCACGCACCATCTTGCCGGCGCCTCCGCGCACTCCCTCCTCGGCGCACCGGGCACGTGAAAAATCTCTATTTACCTGTTGCCAATATTCCTCCAGGGACGGCAGAGCCGAGAAGTAGCCCGTTTCGTGCACAATCTGGAGTTCCTGGAAGATGCTGCACATTGGAAGCACATCCATGTCGGGTTGGAAAAGACAGTCCCCGCTGTCGGGAAAACAGGGAGGTGTGCGGTCTGGAGTCGGAGCCGAAACTCTCCCCGCGAGCGCAGGTGAAAGTTTCATGCAAACTCAATGGCACGGCGGCAATCAGACGCCCGGTCCGGACCCTCCCGCAAGCCCGTAGCGCGCGGAGCCCACACAATATTTGCAAACACCGGACTGACTGCAAACGTAACCCCTGCAAAACTTCCCTATTCAAAGCTCGGCTGCCAGCCTCCCCCCTCCTCCCCCGCCTGGCTCCCCCCACTCCTCCTCCCCCCACGTGACAAGCCCCGAGCCCGCCCCACGCACTACCCAATCCCGCCGCGCCCGGCCCGGGGGCTGCGCGCCGATGATGTCAGCTCCGACCAATCACGGCTATTGACACACAGCGGCCCCGCCTGGCGTGACCGAGCCTCTCCATCACAGCCCTCGCCATTGGTTCAATTCGAACTCGGCCCGCTCTCATTGGAAGGTGGCCTCGCAGGCTATTTTTAGCAGGGTATATAAGGCGCCGGCCGCCGCGCGCCGAAGGAGTCGGAGCTGGGAGGTGCGCGGCCGAGCGCTGCAGTCGTGCGGTCGTGGCTGGGACAGCCGGGCCGAGGGAACCAGGCCGGCCCGCTTCACCTGTCCCGTCGCCCGGCGGGTTACTACCGTCCGATCCCGCACCCCCTGGCGCGTCCCGGTCATCCCGACCCGGATCCGGCGCGGCGGAGCCCGGGTTCCGGGAAAGCACCCCGCAAGCCGCTCTCCGGTCCCCTTCTCCCAGCCGCGCTCTGTCCCTTCGTCCCTGTGTATCCCGCTCTGTCCTCCAAG
>PVJS01050525.1:0-14285 GCA_004027185.1 Glis glis | reverse complement strand
GTTAGCCCCCTTTGTTCATTTTTACAGAGACAGATAGGTCAAATGTCACTGATTAACAGGTGCTGTCTGGTTAACAAGGTCAAGGAGCTGTATGTTAATAGCCCTCTTTATTCTTTGTTTTTATTTTTATTAAAGTTTTAAAGCATGCGTATTGCACACCTGCGTCCTTGGTGAATTCCCAGCATTTTCTTATCTCTGTGTGCTAGAAGTTACTTATTATGTTGAAAACTTATTTTATAATAAAGGAAAGAAAATAAACAGGAATATAGTCTTTTAAAGTATTAAGGATTTGAGACTATAACTATTTTGTGTTATTAGTAATTAATATTGGGTTAATACAGCTTGCTTTTTATTTCTTTTAATGTTAGTCTTAGCTATTGTGAAAACTTATAATTCTTTTTAATTGCATGTGTCTGTGCTTGCTTATACCATTCAGCTTCTAGCTGGGCTAACAGCCAACTTTTAGCTGACCAAGGTCAACCTTGGCTGCAGCTCTCGGCTGACAACTTAGAGACAGAGAAAAGGCTTTTATTGTCCTGCCTGAGTATGAGAGCTTGTTCTCACTATTGGCAATTGATACCTATTAGTAATCAATGCGAGCCCAATCCCCATCAAGTCTGGGGGTGTAACTCAGAGATAGAGTGCCCCTGGGTTCAATCCCCAGTACTCCCCAAATTGCGGGGGTTGGTGTGGGGACACTGCTACAGGCGCCGAGACCAGCCACCGCCTCCTCCCTGATAAGTAAGAAAGGGCTCCAAGTTAAAAAATAAGTATACATAATATTTTTTTGTGTGGTACCAGGGATTGAACCCAGGGGCGTTCTACCTCCGCGTTACACCCCCGGCCCTATTTTTTTATCCTTTATTTTGAAACCGGGTCTCACGAAGTTGCGGAGGGCCTCACTAAGTAGAGAGAGAGAGAGAGAGAGAGAGAGAGAGACAGGGAGAGAGAGAGAGAGAGCTGAGGCTGGCCGCGAACCCGGATCCTCCGGTCTCCGCCTCCCAAAGTACTGGGATTACAAGCGTGCACCACCACGCCCGGCAAAAAAAGTATATATAATATATACGAACGATCTGAAGGGACCCGTTCTCTTGGGTGGAGGACAGACAGGGAGGCGAAAACAGGGAGGCAAAGCCAGGAAGGGAAGGAGGCCGGGAGGCCGACTGGAAGACACCGACACCTGGCGGCGGGCAGCGGGCGCAGCCCTGAGGTGTGGCGGCTGGGCTCCCGGTGTGCGCCATCCCGCCGCGGTTCAGCTGCGGCGGGCGGACGCGTTCTGGTCGGCTCCGGGCTGCAGGCCTTCTCCGCTTGGAGCCTCGGCGGGCGGTTCACCTGCTCTCGGACCACACGGGCGGAGTGCCCGGTAACTACGGGCTCCCGGGTCTCAGAGGCTATGCAGTCCTATTCCCCACCCAGGAGCTTGGGAAATATAGCCTTCCACTTGGACGCTGGGCGGTGGGTGGGCTTGGGGCTGCTTCCCCAGGCTAGGAGGGAGAGAATGAGTAAATGTGTGGGTGAATTAATTTTTCCCACCAGTCTCGTGGTTTTTTGCTGCCGCGCCGCTCAGGCCTTGACCGCGTACTTGTGCAGAGTTGTACAACCGCTCCTTCCTTCCGCTGCTGCTTCTTGGCCTTCAGGTTCTCCTCGCGCTTGCTGAGCCTGGTGCATGGCTCGCGTCTTCCTGGGCCGCAGGTCCAGGGGCTTGTACTTCTTGCCCTTGTAGGTATTTCCTGAGATTTTCTTTTTGAGTCCGGTTAATGACAGTGAGAACATGGGTGATGGATTTGCGGACAACTCGGATCTTGGAGAGCTTGGATGCCGTGTCGCCTGTCACCTTGGCGACACACAGCTGGGAAAGTTCCACCTTCAGGTCGCCCAGCTGTTTCAGCAGCTCCTTCTCCTTCTTGCGCCGGAGATCCTGAGCCTTAATCTTGGCTATGGCTGCAAGACCCGCCTCTGCCTACGCAAACTGGGTGAGCCAGCAAAGGTATGGATGTGGGCGACAGGACAGGCAAGGCACTTGAGTGATTCAGAGTTGGGTCCTCTTCCAAGCGGGAGTCTATCTACCCCAGGCCCACCTGCCCTGTCTCCCTAGATGAGGGCTCTATGGCCACATCATTTTGTTAGAAAGGAGCCCCCCTCCTCCCAGGGACATGTCCTAGGTGCCCTAGCCACTCCACAAACACAAACCCCATATCAGGCATCAGTTTCTGCTTTTCACAAGCACACCTTTAAATTTTTCTTTCTTTCTTTCTTTTTTTTTTTTTGGTAGTATTGGGGATTGAACCCAGGGAGGTTCTACCTCTGAGCTACACCCCCAGCCCTTTTTATTTTGAAACAGGGTCTAGCTGAGTTACCTCTGGCTGGCCTTGAACCTTTGATCCTCTTGTCCCAGAACCTGAGATCCTCCTGTCTCAGCCTCCCAAGTACTGGGATTACAAGCATGCGCCACCACACCCGGCTCCTTTTTTATTTTGAAACAGGGTGCTGTTAAATTGCTGAGGGTCTCACTAAATTGCTGAGGCTGGCCTCAAACATTTGAGCCTCCCAAGTACTGGGAATACACCATGTCTGGCTCCTGATAAGGGTACATTTGAAAGGAGACCTGCTGTAGATAAGGAAAAAGCTATGCAGATAACAGGGAAGAACTGTGACCCAAAAGTCTGGAGTTAATGCTGGGTGTGGGGGCGCATGCTTGTAATCCCAGTACTTGGGAGGCTGAGACCAGAGGTTCTGAGTTTGTGGCCAGCCTCAGGTACTTAGTGAGGCGCTCTGCAACTTAGTGAGACCCTATTTCAAAATAAAGAAGAAAAAATAGGGCTGGGGGTTTAGCTTGGAGGTAGAATGCCCCTGGGTTCAATCCCTGATACTGCAAAAAAAAAAAAAAAAAAAAAAAAAGCCTGGCCTGTAGTTAGAAGCACCCTTGGTCTGTCCAAAGATGTGATCAGGAGTGAGTGAAGGAGAGGAGGCTTTGAGCCACAAGGAAGCTGATGATTGTGGCTTTTACTCAGAGAGAGGTGGGAGGCCCTCCATCCTCCCTCCCCCACCCAAGGCAGAGGAGGGACAGGCACTGATTTAGGTCTTACTGAATTACTCTAGCTGCGGTGTGGAGGACTACCAACCTTCTCTGTCCTCCTGTACTCTTGTTTTTAGGGAGGTTCCCTTCTATGTTAGTTTCCAATGACTACTGTAACAACTACACACTTTGTGGCTTAAAGCAACACAGATTTATTATCGTAGCATCTTGGAGGTCAGGAGTCTGAAGTGGATCTCACAAGCTAAAATCAAGCTATCAGCAAGGCTAGTTCCTTCTGGAGTCTTGGGGTTGGGATCATTGGTCAAATCCTCCTTGGTCTCTCTTAGGTATCTAGCTAGACATTAACAGATGGGGCTCATGAACCAGAACTGAATGACAGGGCCCTCTAACCATGAAGAAGGCTGGGAGCTGAGTGTGCAGTGGTCCTAGGGGCAGAGGGGAAAGGGGCCGTGTGGGCTATTAGAGCAGGGGTGGCAGGGCTGGGCGGTCTGCATCAGCATAGGAAGGCCAGGCATGTGCTCACACTAATGCTCATGTATTTCCTTCTTATAGTCAGAGGCAAGTGTGGCAGGAGAGGGCAAGAGGCTACAATTGTGGGCACAACAGTAACAGCCCAGGCTGGGCAGGGAGAAGAGAGCTTGTTGAGGTTCATGGCTCAGGGAGGCAAAATGAAGATGGCTCCCTATCCACAGGTGTCAGAGAAAGCACCCCTTGGTGGGATCGGCCCCCGCCATAGTGCCAAGAGGGATCAGAAGTCCATCACCCTACACGTGAAGTTGAGGTGCTTCAGAGGTTTGAGGAGGGTGAGAAGCTGATGCAGATTGTCCGGGCCCTGGGGCTGGCTACCTCCACTGTTGCCTCAATCCGTGTCAACAAAGAGAAGATCCAGTTCCCAGGTGGCCACTCCAGTCAGTGCCACGCAGCTGACCCGCTGCCGGGGCATTGTGATGGGCCACATGGAGTGCCTGCTCAGCCTGTGGATTGAGGAGCAGAAGTGGCAGAACTTGCCTGTCAGCACACTTCTTATCCAGGAAAGGCACACTGGCTTTTTGCACAGCTGCAGCAAGAGCAGGGCAGTAGTCCCCAGACTGAGACTGTTGGGGCCAGCAATGGCTGGTTTGCCCACTTCAAGGCGTGCCACAATGTGCTGCTGACAGGTGAGCCCACCATAGCTGACACCCAGGCAGCTGCCTGATACCCCCCTGTGTTACACACCATCCTGGAGGAGGGCTCCTACTCACCACACCAAGTCTTCAATGTGGATGAGACAGGCCTGTTTTGGAAGTGGTTGCCTGAGTGCATGCTGGTGGCACTGCAGTGGTTAGCTGGGCCTGGCCCAAGTCCTCTAAGGATCACCTGACTCTGCTGCTGGGTGGCAGTGTGGCTGGTGACTTCAAGCTAAAACCCTGCTGGTGTACCCCTTGGAGAATCCATGCACCCTTAAGGGCTGCTGCAAGGCCAGCCTCCCCGTGGTCTGGCACTCTAACTGCAATGACTAGCTGACTCCCAGCATCTTCCAGGAATGGTTCACCGGATGCTTCTGCCCTGCTGTGGAGAGCTATTGCACCTGCCACAGCCTCCCACACTGGGCCCTGTTGCTCCTTGATGATGGACCTTGCCACCTTGCTCACCTGGCTGGCCTTTCAGCCCATGTACATGTTGAGTTCCTGCCCAAGAACACTTCAGCACTAATCCAGCCCATGAACCAGGGCATCATTGCTGCCTTCAAGGCCCATTATCTGAGCTGCATACTCAGCCAGCTAGTCCAGGAGACAACTGGTGAGAATCCGCCCTCTGGGTGGGAGTTTTGGCGTAGCTATACTGTTATGACTGCTGTAGACAACATTGCTGAGGCCTGGGCAGAACTGTGGCCCACAACCATGAACAGAGCCTGGAGGAAGCTCTGGCCTGAGTGTGTGCCTGCCAGTGTCCCTGAGCCTGATGCCATGCCCGGGCTCTACTGCAGCATTGTGGTGCTAGCCAGTCACATGGGCCTTGGGGAGATGAGGCCGATGTTGCCAGCTTGCTACAGGCCCATGAGGATCCCCACAGTGTCCTCCAAGACTCAGAGAGGATGGGGATGCCAGCAGCTCTAGGCTGTCCTGGGAGGTGAGGAAAGGTCTGTCTGCCAAAAGAGCAGAGCCAGAGCTCACGGAGGGTACAGGTATTGAAGAAGCTGGTGTGGGGTGCTGAGCCATGAGCACCTGGCCTTGGCTGTCTCCCACTTTGCTGCTGGCCTTTGGGTCCTCATAGAGAATGACCCTAACTGTGAGCACAGCCTGTGGGTGTCCATAGTGCCCTCACCCGCCTCCGAGAGCTGTACTGACACAGGAGGCGGCAGGCTCAGTTGGCCACATCCTCAGGAGGCTATGTGGTGCCAGTGGCAGGGGAATCCACAGGAAGCTTGCACTCACTCCAGGAGGGGCCTTCAGAAGATAGGTGAGTGGCCCAGGGCACAGCTCCAGAAGGACAAACCTCTGCAGTTGTTCTGCATGATCTTGGGCTTGGGCCTGACCTCAGATGAACTGCCTGGTGATGTTCTGTTTCTGGAGGGCAGGCACTGCCTCTATTCCCCCATGGTTGTCACATCTCATGTCCTGTAGGCTTTCTGCAGGGACTTGCATGTAATACCAGGCATGGGGCACAGGAAGGTGGTGCTCCCCAATAGGTGGAGTGGTCTGCAAGGCCCAGGAGCAGCCACCTGTGACAGACACACTCTGAAGGTTCAGTTGTTGCCTACCAGGGTGGCCATTCATGAGGATGAGAGGCAAGGGGCTGGGGTCCAGACCAGCCTCTTCCATTTGCCAAGCCAACTTCTCACTCCCTGCATTATTGTGACCCTTCTGAGCAAGCTTCAGATGAGGGTTCCCTGCACTCAGCATCTCTCTGATCTCTATACTCTCCGTCCTGCCCACTTTGGCTTCCATGCCCTCTGTTGTGTGTGGCCTTGCTACCCTCCCTGTGTCCAACCCCATAGGTACTTGTTTGCCCTTGTCCTCACCCTGTTGTGGCCTTTGATACCAGGGTATCTTTCTTGGTTTGGTGTTATTTTCTTTCCTAACCTTCTGTGACAGTCTGTCATGGCTTCCCTCCTCTCTCTGCTGAGCCTTTTCTGATTAATGGTCTCCTGAGTCTAGCACTCTGTGGGAAATCTCATCCCATCCCAATCCTACTCCTGAGCCCCTTAGTGGCCACCTCAGGGTCAGCCCCCAGTGTACTGGCTGCAGCCCAGCCTCTTCCCAAGGTCTAGACCTACAGCTCTGACTCAGATGGATGGGATTCCAGTTTATTCTATCCCTATTCCTGACCCTGCAGACACACCAGATAGGCCACTGAAACATATTCAGCAAGGGAAGATGTTGACTTTGTGCTCCAGATGGATAAGCAACAAGGAGTGGGACAGCGATGTCTGGCATCCTGGCCTTCTTTCAACACTGTACCTGCACATGTGTGTGTCTGTGAGACAAGAAATAAAAATGGGAGAAAGGATTCTTGCTACTTCTGTCCCAGCTAACAACCACAGTGATGGCCCTGGGTAGGGGCTAGATGACCCAGCCTCATGGAGGGGAAGATTAGTTGAGGGGTGCCTCTATTGCTTTCCTGGCAGGAGGGATAGCAAAGAAGAGAAAACGTTTCTTAGGGTCCTAGTGACTAGATTAATTCGTGAGCACTTGTAACATGCCAGGTGTTGGGGAGACCAGGGTGGGTGAGACTGACATTGGGAGCTGCCAGTCCATAAATTGTTATAGTCTATGTGACAGGGTTATGATAGGAACTTAGGAGGGATCTCAACTTAGCTTCAGGTAGAGGTCAGGACACAATAGGAAAGGCTTTCTGGGGAGGTGGTGTCCCAGCTTTCAGGGACTCTTCTACCGGCCATTAAAAAAAAAAAAAAAACCACTAGTCAGGAGTAGCCCCTGTGCTTACAGCAGGTGAATGAGGCAGGTGAACAGCCAGGCGCTGGAGAAGCCAAATCCAAAAGGGCGCAGAGGAGCAAAGCAAGTCCCAAAGGTGGAGGAGAGAGGGAAAAGGAGAGGCCACTGGGCACAGCCACTGCGTGCGTCCAGCATGGGGAATCCACTGGTCACACAGGCACGCGTCGGTCCCTCGGACTCCAGGCTTCATTTCCTCGGAGCCCGGCGACCCGGCGAGCACCGACTCTAGCGCCCAGGTGTGTGTTGGGGGGAGGGGTGCGAGACGCCTCCTCGGACTGCATTTCCCGGCGAGCCTCGCGGGCGGTTGCGCCGCCCCTCACTTCTGGGCGCGCGGGCCGTTGCCATAGAAGCGTGGACGCGCCTGGCTGCCCCGCCCACGCCTGTTAGTGCGCTTGCGCGGAACACCGAGGACTGCAGAGTTGCGCGGGAGGGGAAAGGTAGTGGAGGACAGAGCCTCGGGAGCTCCTCGCCATCAGGGTGGAGTGCCCGCCTGGCTCCCCAGGAGTGATGACATCCAGAAGGCTGGGGCAGGGGATGCAGTGACCGTCGGGGCGAGGCCCGGGCGAGTGCGCTGGAAAGGCCGCGCGGTGCCCCCGGGACTCGGAGTCCGGCGGTGCGGGGCCTGCCCTGGAAGAAGCGGGTCGGGTCTTGCTTGCCGGCTTTCAGTCGAGCCTGTAGGGTTAGCCCTTGTTCCTGGACGTGCAGCGGCTCCCGGTTCTCAGTTCCGTGAACACACTCTGTCCGCATTCCGCTCAGCTCCCTTTAAGCTGTTCTTAGCTTCCCCGAAGTCCTGGGTTTCCATAGCCAGGGTACCGCCCCTTTTTGTTCTTTGTGAGAACAAAGCTAATAAAGCTAAACCTTGAAATTTTATTGTGTGCTCCTTTTTTTTTTTTTTGTGGTACCAGGGATTGAACCCAGGGGCGTTCTACCTCCGAGCTACACCCCCGGCCCTATTTTTTATCCTTTATTTTGAAATCGGGTCTCACGAAGTTGCGGAGGGCCTCACTAGCTGAGGCTGGCGCTAACCCCGACCTTCCAGTGTCTGCCTCCCAAGTACTGGGATTACAAGCGTGCGCCCCCACGCCCGGCTGTGTGCTCCTTTATGTTCATATGCTTATAAGTTGTATATATATATATATATATATTTATTGTTATGTGTTTATATATATGTTTATTATGTATATATTATATACATACACACATACATACACACACACACACACACACACACATATATTTGTTGTTATTTGTTTTTGTTACTGGGAATTAAACCTAAGGGCATTCTACCTGTGAGCTGCATTCCCGGTCCTTTTTGTTTTTTTATTTTATTTTTTATTTTTATTTATTTTTTTCTTTTTTGCGGTACCGGGGATTGAACCCAGGGGCGTTCTACCTCTGCGCTACACTCCCGGCCCTATTTTTTATACTTTATTTTGAAACCGGGTCTCAGCCTCCCAAAGTACTGGGATTACAAGCTAGCGCCACCACGCTCCGCTTGTTTTTTTATTTTGAAACATTGTCTAGCCAAGTTGCTGAGGGTCTTGCTAAATTGCCAAGGCTAGCCTCTAATCTGCGATCCCCCTGTCTCATAATCCCAAGTACTGGAATGACAGGATTGTGCCACCACATCAGGTTTATATTGTATATTTGCATGATACCATAATTGGCTTATAGAAGAGTAAGCATATAGATTTTGTGTGTGTGTGTGTGGTGATGGTACTGGGGATTGAACCCAGAGGCATTCTACCTCTGCAACCCCAGCCCTATTTATTTATTTATTTATTTATTTATTTTCCAGATTGAACCCAGGGGCATTCTACCTCTGAGCTGCACCCCCAGCCCTATTTCACTTTTATTTTATTTTTTATTTTTTTTTTTGCGGTACCGGGGATTGAACGCAGGGGCGTTCCACCTCCGCGCTATGCCCCCGGCCCCATTTTTCTATGGTTTATTTTTGAAACCGGGTCTCACGAAGTTGCAGAGGGCCCCACTAGGGACAGGGAGAGAGAGAGAGAGAGAGAGAGAGAGAGAGAGAGAGGAGAGATAAATCACGCGCGCCCGCGCATGCGCGATGAGGTTGGCCGCGAACTCGGATCCTCCGGTCTCCGCCTCCCAAAGTACTGGGATTACAAGCGTGCGCCACCATGCCCGGCTCACTTTTATTTTGAAACACGGTCTCGCTAGGTTGATGAGAATCTCACTACTTGCAGAGGCTGTCCTCCAATCTGGGATCCATCTCAGCCTCCCCAGTACTGGGATTACAAGTGTGTGCAACCACGCCCAGCTAAACTGATACTGATTTTAGACAAAAGGATTATGAAAATCTACAAAATGATTATTACACAGTATGTTTTCCAGAAATGTTGGAGATTCCACTGCTTTCTCCCTCCCCATGTTCTCCCCCTCTTTCACCTGCAGGGTGACTTCACACCCCTCAGATAAGTGGGGTGGATCAAATGTGACCTTGAGTTCCTTCTTGTCCTGACCCTCCAGGTGACAAAGCCAACACTCCCAGTCCCTCACAGGCTCAATGCTGTCATCACCAAGCTCATCTTGGTCTTTGCTCTTTATTTCCTCAGTTTTCTTGAAGAATGATTGGCAAATATTTAAAAATTATGTATGTTTGGCTGGGCGTGGTGCACGCTTGTAATCCCAGTATTGGGAGGCTGAGACAGGAGGATTGCAGGTTCAAAGCCAGCCTCGGCAATTTAGTGAGGTTCTCAACAACCTAGTGAGACCCTGTTTCCAAATAAGAAATAAAATCGGTTGGGGGTGTAGCTTGGAGGTAGAATGCCTCTAGGTTCAATCCCCAGCACTGGGTACTGTCCTTTGTGGTACTGTCCAGGGGCATTTTACCTCCGAGCTATACCCCCAGCCCTATTTTATTTTATTTTTGTGGTGCTGGGGGGATTGAACCCAAGGTCATTCTACCTCTGAGTTATACCCCCAGCCTTAATTTTTATTTAGAAATAGGGTCTCGTTAAGTTGCTGAGACCTCACTAAATTGCTGAGGCTGACTTTTGCTTTGAATCCTTGATCCTCCTGTCTCAGTCTCCCAGGTACTGGGATTACAGGCATGCACCACCTCGGCCGGCTTATTTTTTATTTTGAAACAGGGTCTCACTAAGTTGCTGAGGGCCTCGCAAAATTGCTAAGGCTGGCTGCAAACCTGTGATCTTCCTGTCTCAGCCTCCCAAGTACTGGGATTACAGGTGTGCACCATCACACCAGGCTCAGTAAACACCTGTTCTCCTGAACTGCCTCTGCAGTCACTCTGGGTCCCCTACTGGACCCTGTCATTGCCTGCTCCCGCTCCCTTTCCCCATCCAGCATCCACTCCAAGTCCTCCTAACCCTCCTAGTGGATGGCTCTCAAGTAATTTCCTCCAAACACACACCTTGCTTCTGTCTCACTGGCTGTCACCTGGCTGTCTTCAGTGTCTCCAGGTGCCCTGAATCACACCAGATGGTCACGTGCCACATAGACACCTGCCACAGACACACACAGCGCTCTCCGTCTGAAATGCCCTCCCTTGGCACCCTCCCAGGGTTCAGCACCACATCCATGTGCTATGATGTCAGGCACACAGCGCTCTCTGCCTTAAATCGCTCTCCTGGTGCCCTCCCAGGGCTCTGCCTGTGGCCTTGCAGGTCATTGCAACTCTGCATGCACCACAGCCTTGGACTATGCTGTCTGGCACCCCTGGAGCTGTATGTGCATGACCTAAAACTATGTGACAGCCCTATTCTCACCTTTTTTTTTGTGGTACTAGGGGTTGAACCCAGGGGCATTCTACCTCCAAGCTACACCCCCAGCCCTATTTTTTATTCTTTATTTTGAAACAGGGTCTCACTAAGTTGTGGAGGGCCTCATTAAGTAACTGAGGCTGGCTGTGAACCTGCGATCCTCCTGTCTCAGCCTCCCAAGTACTGGGATTACAAGTGTGTGCCACCACACCTGGCTCTGCTCTCCCCTTGATTCCCAAACTCCTACTCATCCCTCAAGTGTGGTCTGAGTATTTTCCAAAGTGTGGTCTGAGGACCCAGCAGGAGAACTGTGTGGGGTGCCTTCTGTAGACAGTGTTTCTGGGTCCATCAAATCAGAATCTTTGATGAATGAATGAAAATTCAGGAAGAAAACAACAATGGTGTTTGAGCTTCTGGGTGTTTAAAATCTCCATGTTTGCCGGGCATGGTGGCGCATGCTTGTAATCCCAGTACTCGGGAGGCTGAGACCGGAGGATCTGGGTTCGTGGCCAGCCTCAGCTACTTAGTGAGGCCCGCAACTTATTGAGACCCTGTTTCAAAATAAAGAATAAAAAATAGGGCTGGGGATGTAGCTAGGAGGTAGAATGCCCCTGGGTTCAATCCCCAGTACCGCAATAAATAAATAAATAAATAAATAAAATCTCCATGTTCTGGGGAGATGGGGGGCAGGAAGGAGGAAGGGTAGAGGGCAAGAGAGGGTAATAGGGAGGATGGATATGATCAAAGAATGATATATGCATGTATGAAAATGTTACAGTCAAACCCATTAATTTGTCCAATTAATATGCATTATTAAAATAAAAATAAAATCTTTATGTTTCTTCTAGATTATTCCAAGAAGTCTATGAAAACCATTTTAGCTAAGACAGGAGGATCATAGGTTCGAGGACAGTCTCAGCAACATAGTGAGACTCTTAGCAACCTAACGAGACCCTGTTTCCAAACAAACAATAAAAAAGGGCTGGGGGTGCAGCTCAGAGGCAGAATGCCCCTGGGCTCAATCCCCAGCACCACAAACAAAACAAAACAAAACAAAAAACAACAAACAAACAACCACCACCAACAAAAAACCCCACAAAAATTTTTTTTTTTAAAAAAGTAGATGCTTGCCGGGCATGGTGGCGCACGCTTGTAATCCCAGTACTTGGGAGGCAGAGACCAGAGGATCTGGGTTCGCGGCCAGCCTCAGCTACTTAGTGAGGCCCTCCGCAACTTCATGAGACCTGGTTTCAAAATAAAGGCTAAAAAAACAGGGCCGAGGGTGTAGCTCGGAGGTAGAATGCCCCTGGTGTGGAAACCTCCGAAAAAGTAAAAGTATGAGAAAGTTAAGTTATGACCCCAAATAGGGTTAACTTATCGGTCGGTCGAAAATTTGGCTGTAAACTCCTGCCAACTGGGTCGTACTGACCTGGCCCTAAACCCGGGTCTGCTACCTGGGTCTGCTGTGCCTATCAGTGGCCATTAACATTCCTAAAGTAATTGCTTTGCTGCATCCCTGTATCTTACTTGTTTACCTTGAAGAAGACTCGGAGCCATCTGTACCTGTTTTCTTTTCCTTATAAAACTCCTGCTCCCTGGAGAAGGGCACGGAGTAACTCAGAGGTCTGATATGAGACTTGGGTCTCCATCCCGGCCGGTATTAAAGGCTTCTAATTTGCTTTTAAAATTTCTCTCGTCTCTCTGGTTTTTGCAACAACTCGGTTATGGCACCTTAGTCTTCAACATTTGGTGACCCCGACGTGATTAGCCACCGAGTTAAAGTCCAAAATTCCTGAGATGACGAGAAAGTCCAAATTCTGTCTCTCTTCGTGGCCGGTCCACCGGGACTGCAGGATAAAGGGGAGCTCCTGAGAAACACGCCTTAGCACTCTGCAGGACAGCCACGAACCGACATCTGGAGAAGCCATCTGGTTTTCGGTAGGTCGACCAAGCGGGGGGGGGGGAGGGGGGGGTCCGGATAGGCTGGACGCAGCCGCTACATTCCGGCCCCCAGGCAGACCGGGACGCTGGACCTGCTAGGTGGGCTGGGGACGAGTTTCGGAGACAGTGAGTCTCTGCCCCAGCTGCGGGTAGGTGGATCCACCATCTGATGGGAGGGTTAGAGGAAACTCCGGAGGGGATCCTCCGCCTCCACCTTCCTTCTGTTGTTGTTTGTAGCTACAGTGAGTTTTGTTTTCGTGGTTTTGTTTTAGTGTTTCTAGTGTAACTTGGGTAAGAATTAGTAGTCCTTTTTGGTTAGCGTGGTGACCGTTCTGCCACTCTAGTATTTGAAACCTCTGCCTAGGGGGCGTGTGAGTGAAGTGAAAGTGTGCGTGAAGCGGCCACCGCTGTTGCTTTTTAAATGGGTTGTTTTTGTCTGTGCTCTGGTATTCCGTTCTGTCCTAATGGTGCTTGTGCTAGTGTCTTTGTAGCGATTTTAGTCATTGCTGGTGTCTTTATTCTCTATTGTAGTCTGTGTGGAAGTGGAATTCTCCCCCTCAGTGCTGGGTTTCTTAACCTAATGTGTGATTTCTAGGAGGTAATAGGCTGAAGGATTTCATCCTTCACAGGGTGTAGCTAAAGTTTTTGTTTTTGCTGTTGGGAGACAGACGAGTGTTTACTGACGTTTGTGGACCGGTTGCTACACTTGTTCTGTTATCAAGTGGTATTCTGTTTTTGAAAATGGGACAAAATCAATCTACTCCCTCGCTGTGCCCCAGTGTCCTTGATTGCTTCTTAAATCACTTTCAGGAGTTTCAGAAGCGAGCTGCTAAATACAGCACTTCAGTTGATTCCTTTGTTCTCCTGCAGACTCTGCGAGCTGGAATGGCCTACGTTTGGTGTGGGCTGGCCGGCAGAAGGAACTACTGATCTTCCCACTGCCCTCCGTGTTTAGCGTGTAGTGTTTGGCAAACCTGGCCACCCTGACCAAGTGCCCTATATCCAAATCTGGTCTGACATTCTATTTGACAAACCTTCCTGGTTAAAGAAATTTCTCTCCCTCCAGGTCCATAACCCTCGCTCTAGCCTCAACCTGAACCCTACAACTGTTTTAATAACAAAACCAGGTGTGGGATTTAAGTCATCATCGAAACCTAAGTCTGGGGACCGTATAACACCTTCGGAACCCAGTGGGAAGAGCCCAAAGGTTTTAGAGACCCCCTGAGGACCCTTTTGACTTTCTTCCTCCTCTGCCCTTTTACCCTGCTCTTCCACCTCCACCTTCCCCTGAACCTGAACCACCTCTTTCTACCTGGGCTCCAGCAGACCCTGATTCTACTGTGGCCTCCCCTCCTCATACTTGTGCTGGGTCCTCCTATGGCCTTAGGCTGGAACCCGTTCTCCCTCTCCAAGAGATGCCATCTCAAAGTGGATCTGGTTCTTTCTTTGTTTATGTCCCTTTTACTACTTCAGACATTTATAACTGGAAGAGCCAACACCCTCCCTTCTCCGAATCACCACAAGGTCTCATAACTCTCCTCGAAACGATATTTTTTACCCATCAGCCCATATGGGTTGATTGTGAGCAGCTTCTTCAGGCCCTGTTCACTTCTTTTTTTTTTTTTT
>PVJS01050524.1:0-14283 GCA_004027185.1 Glis glis | reverse complement strand
TTGGGCGGGGAGTGGAGGGAAACACACTATAGCACATGATGTACATACACAAACCTATAAGACTCAATCACTATCTGGAGCATGAAAGGGAGGGAAGGGGGAGGGAATAGGGTGGGATTGGAGGGAGGGATAAATGTGCAATGTGTGCATGTATGATGTTCATACCCTGACATATATCAAAATGTATAATTATAATTTATGATGCACCAATAAATGAACATAAAAAGTTAAAAAAAATAGTGAATTATCTGAAATAGAAACCAAGAAAGAAATTTCATTTACAATAGCTATAAAAATAAAATAAAATACCTAGGAATATATTTAGCCAAAGAGGTAAAAGATATCTACAATGAAAATAATAAAACATCAAAGAAAGAAATTAAAGAGGATACCAAATAGTGGAAAGATATCCTGTGTTTGTGGATTAGAAGAATCAATATTCTTAAGATGTCCATCATATCCAAAGTGATTTATACCTTCAATGTAATCCCTATCAAAATACCAATGACATTCTTCACAGAACTAAAAAATATTATTGAATTTATATGAATCACCAAAAAAATGAATAACCAAAACCATCTTGATCAAAAAGAACAAAGCAGTAAGCATTACACTCTCACTTCTAAACATACTACAAAGTTATAGTATTCAAAACAGACATAGAGAGCAGAGTAGAGTCTAGACATAAACCCATGCATCTACCACCAAGTGATTTTTAGAAAGACACTGAGAACATACACTGGAGAATGAACAGTTTTTTCAGTGAATGGTGCTTGGAAAATTGGGTAATAAAAGTTTGAGCTTGAGGGTAATCTAAAACTAGAGCACTATGCAAAGATGATAAAGCCGACAAACAAAAAAGGCAAGATGATAAGCATCCTATCATACATGTCCAAACTCCCTACCCAGGTCTCCATAACGTTTAATAAAGTAGAAAGTCGAGATAATTGAGCAGTTACCAGGAAGGCAAGACAACTATTTTGATATTCAAATATAGCAGGTATAAATGGAGGTTTTTTTTTTTACCTGAATTGCTGATAGGATGACCTCAGTTCTTCTATTTTCTTCATGAAAGAAAAACTTTCATGTGACTCTTGAATCTACTGAAAGAATAAAACTAAATTTGGATCACCTGAGACCAGGCATGGGAAGATATGGGTGGGGGAGGGAGGGCTGTCATTTTTTAAAGTGAGAAATTTCTGCATAAAATAATACAACCAAAGGCTGTAATGAATGTTACATAATTAACATTGTAGGTAATCTTGTGTCTATTAATTAAGGCTCAACTCTATTGTATTTGGTTTAAGAATAGCATTGCCAGAAAGTTAGAAATAATTTGGGGTGGAAAATTTAAATTTGAAATAGTGAATGGCAATAGTGCTGATGAACTTTCAGAGGAAAAGAATAATACATAAAATAATTTACCAGGCTAAAAAAGGAAGAATTATAGACCATATGGTGATATCACTAAGAAAGCTATGATCAAAGCATAATACAGGGGAAAATGAATTTAATACACAAATAAATCTTGGAGAGCAAAGCATTTAGAATAATGAGATTACTTTACATAAATTTATTCAACACTTTTACGGTTTACAGAGGAATTTCACATGCATTATATTATCTGATTCCCACCACTGAGAAGTTGTACTATGCCTCTTCATAGATCCAAGATCACAAAGCTACGAAATAACACATTTGAAGCTTAATCCTAATGCTGCTGATTTCAAGTACAGTGTTCTCTTCATGATACCACTTTTAATCCTCCAAACAGAGTAGCATATTTCCAGGGGAAAAAAATAAATAAAACTTGACCAATCAGACATAAATTGTATTGCTGAATTTTAAAATCTAGGCTTAAATGTTACATCACTCACTTTTACATGTGTTTATTTAAATAAAAGTTATATTCACAATAATAAATAAAAACAGTGCTACCATTATAGGTCTGATAGAAAAAAAGTTCTTTCATTCATTAATCAAGTATGTTGAATCTCTTACTATGTCTCAAACATTGGGAACTACTATTGAACAAGATAGGCAATAGTCAACCCCACCGAGATTTTATCTGAAAGTAAAGATAATTAAATAGAATAGTTCAACAAAGCACAATATTACAGCATGATAGTACTATGATATGGTACCAGATGCCATGGGATCAGAGAAGGAAGCTGATGCCATACACGAGCTAGGCCTTATACCAAAGAGGAATGGCAAGCCAAGACTTTTAAATGAAGGGGACCATGGCCGGGCATGGTGGCGCATGCTTGTAATCCCAGTACTTGGGAGGCTGAGACAGGAGGTTTCGGGTTCGTGGCCAACCTCAGCTACTTAGTGAGGCCCTCCGCAACTTAGTGAGACCCTGCTTCAAAATAAAGAATAAAAACTAGGGCTGGGGGTGGAGCTCAGAGGTAGAATGCCTCTCAGTTCAATCCCCAGTACAGAAAAAACAAAAAAATGAAGGGGAGCATGACCATTTTTCAGTTTTAGAAAGATTTTCAAGTACTGTGATATATATTATATATAAATTAAAATGACAATTATGTTTTCTTTCATATCATTTTAATAAATATATATATATATAATTGAATAGTCACAATTTTTATCATTACCAATTACACATGAGTAGAAAATAATCTTTTTTTTAGTACTAGAAATTGAACCCAAGGGTGCTTTACCACTGAGCTACATCCTCAATCCTTTTTTTTTTATTTTTTATTTTGAGAAAGAGTCTCACTACATTGCTCAGGCTGGCCTCAAACTTCAATCCTCCTGCCTCAGCCTCTTGAATAGCTGGGATTGCAGGCATGCACCTCCACGCCAAGCTAGAAAATAGAAATATTAAAGAAATGTTTATAAGTGCTTAATTCTTATTGTTAATCTTACTGTTCTTGTTATATTGCAAATCACAGCTACTCATATGAAAACAATCAAATGAAGAATACAAATTAAAAAGTTACTCTTGTACCAGCTCTTTAAAAAGAAGCTTTAATATTAAAATGTATAGTTCAAGATAATACAACAAAGATATAATTTTGTTATTAATAATATTTGCTAGCATTTGTTAAGCAATGCTAAGCATTCTACACAGATCATCTTGTTTAATCTTCATAAGAATCCTAAGAAATACTATTAGATACATTTTGCAAATGAGGAAACATTAGACTGAGAGAAATAAAGTAAATGACCAATGTTAATCAACTTTCCATTACTGTAACAAAATACCTGAGAAAATCAATTTAAAGGAGGAAAGATTTATTTTGGCTCACAGTTTCAGGGGTGTTAGTCCACGGTCACTTGGCCCTGCTGCTCTGGGCCTGTGGCAAGAGAGTACATCATGGCAGAAGTGTATAGCAAAGGAAATATGTCCACCTTGTGACCACTAGGAAGTGAAAGGGGCCAGGATCCCAATATCCTCTTGAAGGGCAATGACACCCCCAATGACCTAACTTCCTTCCACTAGACTCCATTCCTTAAAGTTCCAAGACTGGCAAACAAGCCTTAGCATGTGGACCTTTGGGGAACATTTGAGATCCAAACCATAATATTCTCCAAAGCTATACAACCAGTAAGAGCTGAACCAGGATTCAAACTCTGGTTTATCTGGCACCAAAGTCCATATTTTTAAGTATTACAACTTGGTTTACTGGGGAAGAATCAATGTTTCTTTTCTCTATTTGTCCTTAGTTATTATAGTTTACCCCCCCAAGTTAATATAATTTAACAAACACCTATTGATCAGCATATTTCTCCTGTTGGAAAAATATACTAGTGTAAAACAGTGGATTTATAGTATTCCTTTCAGATAAGCCATGTTTCACATATTCTGTAGAATTGTCGAAGAGAAGGATGGGAAATTCAAGGCTAAGTAGTAATAAATAGAAAGGAAGGAGCCATCAAATTGCTAAATAAAATTGTTATTCAGCTGTATATTGAAATATGCATCTGTCCAGTTTTAAAAAACAAGAAAAAGAAAAGTGAATAAATAAAACTTGAAATAGTAAGGGAAATATCTGGCCAGACAAACTATGGAGAGTGTACTCATTTTATATATATTAGATGGTTTACAAATTACTTTAGTATCTGTGGAAGAGATGTAATACTTATAACAAATGTTACCATTATCTGTTAAAAAAAAAAGTGCATTTTCAACTTGTGATCAGATGTGTCACTGCCCTTGTGGGGCAGGGTTGTTCCAAAAGCTGACAAAGAGGCTAACTCCATACCACTGATGGGAAGGGACCTGAGTTCTGAGCACAACTTTTCTCCCCCTACTCCCCAAAAAGCATTCTGATGATAAGCATTTGTGCAGCACTTTCCTATTTATAAATGAATCTTCATAAGGACTAGGCATCTTGATTTGATCCTCAAAATAACCCTAAAAGGTCTTGTTAGTACCACTCTATTTAAGATGAGGAATTTAAAGCTCAGTCATTTTATTTTCTTTAAATAACTTAGCCAGCTGATGGCAATGGTTGGATCCCAAACCTGGACTCCCTCCCTCCCACTACATCATGATGCCATTCACTTATCAAAAAACATCACACTTCACAACGAAAGCAGAATTAGACAAATTTCTGGTCCTATTTTATCATTAACTAGCTTTGTAAAAAAGTGAAGCTCATAAAATATTATCTGATGAGGAAAAGAAACAACATATATTAAGAGGGAAAAGGTATTAAATTTATTTCAAAAAGAAAGGTTAAGCCAGGCATAGTGGAACATACCTGTAATCCTAGTACTTGGGTGGCTGAGATAGGGAGATCACAGGTTCAAGGCCAGCCTCAACAATTTAGCAAGACTTTCAACAACTTAGCAAGACCCTGTTTCAAAATAAAAAATAAAATAGGACTGGGGATGTAGCTCTGGGATAGAATGCTTCTAGGTTCAACCTCTAATACCAATGAGTAAATAAATAAAATAAAAATTAAAAAGGGCTAGAGGTGTAGCTCAGAGGCAGACTGCCCCTGGGTTCAGTCCCCAGTACCAAAATAAAAAAAAATAAAAAGGAAAGTGAAGTTCATAAGGGTTACAATGATCTTCACAGGTCACCTGATAACATAATCATAAGAAGGTATATAATACCTATTCTACATGTGGGAGATTGGCACTTTAAGAAAGTAAACTTTCCCTCCCCAAATTTCCCCATTCCCTTTATTCTCATTCAAGCAGATTACTGATTCAGTATCTATTGCCTCAGGGAAGGTATGTGCCAGAACAAAAACCAGAAGGGATTTTTAAGTTATTCTAGCTTTGCTTTCCAAAGCCCAAAGCTTCACAGTAGAAGAGTTTGTCACAGAGATGAAAGATTCTCAGATACAGATGGACAGAAGGACTTCTCCTAGCTCCTCCCTAGTATAGAAAGTGATTTCCATGGCTAAAAAAGAACACACACACACACACACACACACACACACACACACACACACACATTTTTGGATCCCAAGGCAGCAGGAATCAAGCTCTGCTTACTATCAGCATTGCCTAGAAGGCAGCAAGACCCTAGAGAGGAATGGCATCACACTGTGACTAGGCAAACAGAAACACAGACATCGAGAAAAAAACAGAAGTCTATGACTTGGAAGTAGTAAATCTCTGCCAGACCAGAAGGAGCTATCTAGACACAACTCATATCTCAGAGGTAAGCTATTATCTATAGATGATCAATGACCAGAGAACCCTCACCCTCCCATTTCAGATGTTACCCTAGTGAAGAAGGGAAGACCTCATGTAGGATTAGAATTATTTTGTCCACTAGTCAGTGGTAGGACTCAAAAGTAAATTTAAATTATAGGAAATAAATGACTATTTTTATATTCCAAAGAAAAGAATGATCTGAAACAGCATGTTACCATTTCTTACACTGACTGGCAAACTTCTATTCATCTTTTTATCTCATTTTAAATATCACATCTTGATGGGCGTGATGGCACACATTGGTAATCCCAGTACATAGGAGGCTGAGACAGGATTGCAGGTTTGCAACCAGTCTCAGAAACTTACTGTGGCCCTCCACAACTTAGTGAGACCCTGCTTCAAAACTAAAAAATATATAAAAATAGGGCTGGGGCTGTAGCTCAGAGGTAGAATGTCCCTGGGTTCAATCCCCAGTACCGCAGATAAATAAATAAATAAATAAATAAATAAATAAATAATCACATCTTCCATAGATGGGCTTGAATGCTCATCTACTTCCATGACACAGTATGTGAACATCACCATACAACATTAAAATTGTCCACTTCCACATCTGTCTCCCAAACACATTTTAGGAATCATACAGTCAGAGACTGAATACTATTTGTCACTGCAAAATACACATCTGGCACAGTGTCTGGCACACAGCAGGCACTCAATAAATCCTTGTTGGATGGATAAATGATTGATTGAATAAATAAACAGAAATAGAGCTACTACCTTTAAGTACATATGTGAGCTTATCTTTTAAAGTAATTTTAGCTTAGCCAGGCATGGTAGTACATGCCTGTAATCCCAGTACTTGGGAAGCTGAAACAGGAGGATCACAGGTCAGAGGTCAGCATATGGAACTTAGCAAGACCTTGTTTCAAAATAGGCAGGGCTGGAATGTCTCTCAGAGGTAGAACACCTCTGCATTCAATCCCCAGTACAAGGACTAGATGGCATTATTATTATTATTATTATTAATTTTAGTTTGTCTGTTACCAATGAGGGATTTCAAATACAATAGAATCTAATAGGTTCATTCCAAGTCTTACCATAATTCCAATGATAAACATGTCACAGCTCTCCAAAATGACTGTTCCCCCCAACAGAATTAGGGCCTCAGTGGCTAGCAAGATGGTGTCATCAGAAGGAATGGGATACAAAAACTTACCTACAATCTTTGTAAGTTTAAATTTAATAATTCATTTTCCCAGGATTTCCTACCTTATAATATTTCATTCCTTTTGATCTTAAAGCCTAAAATAAATGGGATCAGGAGAACTGTTTCATAATAGAGGTGATTTAGCCATAATTCTTGAAATAGCTTTGAGAAACTTACTAAAAATTGAACCCATGCAGAAAGCTTACTAGTTGGAATTCAGAAAGACTGACTGGACAGAAGAGACTGGGTAAAACTCATGATCCTCTGCTGACAAAGCAACCTACATTGAGGATACAGAGCCCTCATGTACCTTGACTGCTACAAATTCCTGAGCAAGAATTGTAGCTGGGAAGCAGATCTCCTTCCCCCACTAAAATAAAGATGTTGTGCATCTCAGCTTTATACTTTAAAATGCTTTATAATCACCGACATAGTAACAGTAAATGTTGGAAATAAAAGCATGGAAAAAATATAATTAAGAATAGTATTTTTGTAGCTGAGTGAATATATTACATAATAATGAGGGATTTATTTACTGACGGAGGCATAAATGAATAGAATACCTTAATTCAATAATTTAAAAATCCAATATTTTGTGTACATATTCTCACCAACTGGACTCTACTACCCAAAAATGTAACCAATAACAGGCCTAAAGGAGAGATCAAATATTCTATTATGAATGTACCACTTGAGCAGTTTCCCCCAAACCTAACCTTTTACACATTTTACAGAATTTAGCCATTAGTGTATCATTTGCACATTTTCCTAACACATAAGATGTATAACATGAAATCAATTAACAGATCATTTTACTTCTATGCCTATTGTTTACTTCATAGCATACTCCTAATCAGTAGTTGAATACAAAAATATTCTTTTATTTCTGCATCCAAACACTCTCTCTTTATGCCTCTTGCATTGGTAAATATTTTCCAACATCAAGAATCTATAGCTGGGCATGGTGGCACATGCCTGTAATCCCAGTACTTAGTGAGACTCTCAGCAACCTAGCGCTTCAAAACAAAAAACAAAAAGGACTGGGGGTGTAGCTCAGAGGTAGAATGCCTCTGGGTTCAATCCCCACTACCAAAAAAAAAAAAAAAATCTATAGATTCGTGATTTCTAATAACCTTCTCAACCAACATCAAGATGACCATTTGGGGGAATTTTAAATCTAAAATAACTTTAAATTATTTATTTTACTTTGAATTACAGAAAATGCAAACCTTTGATAACTATTTTTTCCAATTCCTTTTGGGAAGATCCAAGGCTTAACTCTTGAGTTTTATTAACTATGAGAAAAAACCAAACACACACACACACACACACACACACACACACACACACAACATAATGAAGTTTTGTGAAATGGAAAAAGCATCTGGATATGGTGTGGCAAATATGAAAGTTCAAACACAAATTTGGTAAAATCTATGTAAAAGGAATATAATAGCCACTCAGGAATAGTCAATAAATTCAAATACATATTTTCCCTTTATTGATCCTAAAAATAAAATAGAATAAAACTTAAGAAACTCACACTGGGTGCTGTAGCACACACCTGTAATCCCAGCACTTGGGAGGCTGAGACAGGAGGATCACAGGTTTGAGGCTAGCCTCAGCAATTTAGCGAGACCCTTGACAATTTAGTGAGACCCTGTTTCAAAATAAAAAAATAAAATAGGGCTAGGGTTATAGCCCAGAGCTAGAATGCCTCCTGGGTTCCATTCCCAGTACCACCCAAAGAAAAAGAAAAAAAAGAAAGAAAAAGAAAAAAGAAACTCACAAAGAGATGTTGTGTGCATATATGAATGTATCACATTGACTCTCACTACAATGTATAATTACATTGTATCAACAACATTTTAAAACAAATAAAAATAAAAATAAATTCAAAAAGGTTATGGAAGAAAGGAAAAGCTACAGATGGAAAGAAAACAGACACAGATGATGAGGCAAATGTAAATCAGTGAGATACTACAAAAAAGAAGTTAACTCACAAAGTGCTAGAAATACATAATGAAGGAAGAAAACTTTCAATGAGAAAGGAATAAACAGAATAGTTCTAAGGTCTCCTCCCCAGTGAGAAAGAAAAAAGGAAAAGAAAGACAGAATGACATTTTTCTGTAGTATACAGTCAACCCAAAGCAAAGACAGAAAAGACTGTGAGCCCAGGAAACAACAATCTCAATTTCAAGGGTGCTCATAAGATATATGAGAGTATCATGCTTTAGAATTCTAAATATATAATTCTTCAGTTTCCTTTTAAAAGATACAATGACAAAACATAGGAATATGAACATGATAGTATTTAACTTTCAGTTTATGGTAAAAACTTGTGGATATGTATTCTTCCTTATAATATTACTGACAGTTGCAAAACAAGAATTAGAAGGAAATAAAGTGTCGTATACAAGAATAACAACAGGTATATTTCTATACTAGTTTAAAAGACACTCAGAAGATAATAGGACAAATTTTTAAAGCCACAGAAAGGAAATGGACATCTATCTCAAAGTTTTAAAAGCGATGATTTCTTTCACATATTTAATGTCAATAAGGAAAACAAAAAAACCATTTAAAGAAGAAACTGCAGCTAGGCATGGTGAACATGCCTGTAATCCCAGCACTTGGGAGACTCAAACAGGAGGACTGTAAGTGTAAGACCAACCTCAGGAATATAGTGAAGTTCTGTCTCAAAATAAAAAAATAAAAAGCATTGGTAGTGTAGTTAAGTGCTACCACCTTAATTCCCAGTGCCACAAAAGAAAAAGAAAGAAAAGGAAGGAAGGGAGAGAGGGGCGTGCTGCACTGTACTAAAAAGTTCTGTTGAAACCAAACATGGTGGTGCACGCCTGTGATTCCAGTCTAGCAAGACCCTGTTTGAAAACAAAAAATAAAGGGCTGGGGATGTAGCTCAGAGGTAGAGTGCCCCTGGGTTCAATCCCCAGTACCATAAAAAAAGCAACTTTCTGTTGAAAACACAGAAAAGGACACAACTATCATTAAATTTTTTTTCATATCAACGAAACATGAAATCACATCAGTTCAAGAAGGCTTACTAAAATAGCCTCTCACAACCCACTATGATATTGTATCATATCATAAAATGCTAATATAACTTAGATTATCCAGAAATTTTCACAAATTAAAATATTTCAAAGATTGTCCTAAGAGCTCAGTTGGGAGCAAATCAAGTTACTACTGTACATAATAGAATCTTGAATTTAAAAAAAACTTTTGAGGAAGAAAATAACAGAGAAATGTAAAAATCTTCTGTTGATAAAACTGAGATATGTAAAAATATGAGAAGGGTGGGAGGAGAGGTAGAAAGTCATGCCATGAAGCCAAAGAGCAGGCTTGAGGCACAGCACCTACAGCCTATCCAAGAGCAGTCAAGAATTGCACCTGGAAATGGGCTTAGTGAGATTTCATATCCATTTCCACTTTCTACCATGGTTGTGTTATCAGTGAGAAAATCTCCTTTCCACTTGGACAGTAATATACAAAATAAACACCAAATGAAAATGTCTTATGAAATTTTCATATTTTAATAAGAATGTATTCAGCAATAAACACTTGGTGCAATGGGTTAGTTGTTATTTAAAATCACATTAAGTCTGGCTCTTCCATTAATCTACCACACGTAACAATGATGACAGAAAAAAGATTCAAAATGATAGAGGAGAGTGCTCCCTGCAGAATAAATCTAGGTTAAACTCTAAAATATTTGGTGTTTCTTTTAATATTATAGAAACAGTTGAGATAATAAGCTTAGCCAACTAAAATGTAATGTACAAATAATAACTTGTTTGGCTAGTTGGCTACAATATTCAAAAATATATATCTTAATACTGAACAAATTTAAGAAGTTAAAAATAAGATAAATTATTTCTCTAGACCAGTTCATAAGGTGAATTACATAATGCATATATTTTAGTATAATACAAATAGACACTTTTTTATTAATTAAAACTTGTTGACTCCTTTAAAACTATGGTCTAGTATGTCAATCCATTGTTAAAGAAGGAAGAGAAAGAGGAAAGAAAAGAGAGGAAGGAGGAGGAAAGAGAGGAAATCTCTATAATACTTTTTCATAAAGCACTATAATTTTTATAACATGTTAGCAATTTATGTAGCAGTTCCTTTAAGTGTGGGAACTTTTTAAAAAACTCAGGAAGTTATACTTAAAATATCAGTTGTGCTTCCTCCCTTCCCACATACTTTTTCATCCCCTCCTCTTTTTCCTTTCTTCCTTCTCTTTACCTTCCCCCCTTTCTCTTTCTCTTTCTCTTTCTCTTTCTCTCTCTCTCTCACACACACACATACACACACACATACACTATATTTAATTTAATTATTAATATAAGATAATAAGGTAGTCCAAAAAGACATACTAGAGAAACGGCACAAAAAGTAAAAACACACATTGAGTTAAATAAATCAATGAGTCATATTGTTTATTGGCTACATTCCTAAAGCCATTCTTGTTCCAATTGTGTCAGATCTGGACAGGTATGTCTTCAGAATCTGAAAGAGAGTTTATTTCTCTTGGTGGCATTACAGGAAAAAGTAGAAGAAAAAAATCCCAGTCTCAAATCCTATTGTGCAAAAAGCACAATTCTAGGTGCTTCAACGGTTTTATATATCATTGTCCTCTCACATATTAGCTTGGATAAAAGCATCTCAGTGATTACAATTTTTCTCAATGCATCTTCCAAATCCACAGGTGGAAGGAACACAAGTTGCACTTTAACCTACAGCTTAGGCTTCAGATTCATATTATAGCAATTTGTATAACTAGAGGACATTTGGGTATATGTTAGCCCAATATGGTAGAGTTCTAGAGTGTGGATATAAATTTTGATTCAAAACTATCCAGAAACTCTTTATAGTTATGTCATCTTCCATACCAGGTTAAAAACAAACAAACAACAACAAAAAAAAACACCTGGTTTTGCTAGGCTCCTTCAAAATGAAGTTAACCTGGGGTAACTCTAGGCTAAATTGGATTCCCAAGGTCTAAACTATAATAAAGTATGCTTCAGAACCCCACTAGATCTTGATCAATTTGGAGTAATAAAAATTGTTGAAGGGGAAAAAAACAGGTATGTGCCTCATTTGGGGAACTTGTCAATCATGTTATTGCATAATGCATGTGTGTATAAAATCACAAATTACAAAAGTTGTGTTTTAACACAAAAGTTAAGATTTACTCCAGAATAAATCAAATATGAAATCTATTTTAATCAATTGATTAAGCTACAATTTTCCAGTGTAAACAAAATTACTTTGCTCTCATTTACAATCATGTAATTAGTTCAATAAGTATTAAAATCCATGGGGAAGAGCTCCATTGTACAAGTTCTTTTTTTAAAGATTGTTTAAAAGTAAGATTTAACAATCTAAGAAAACAAGCTAAAGATCCCAAATCTATAGCACTGAGTCTATTCTCATTACAAATGGTTTATGAAATCACAAATGTCTATAATTAATTATAGTCTTCCTTCATTTTACTATAGCAAAATAATATTACTGAAGGATGAGCCACTGAGATATTACAATAAACATTTTCCCAAATCCAGACACGATTTTACTCTCCAATGGAATACAACTTAAATTACAAAATACCAGAACCAAGAAAAGGGAGAATCCTATATCATATAGGAACCTCATAGCCCACCTTTCTTCTTGACTGGCATTCTTGGGTCTTTCCACTGCCACAGGATTCAAGATCTCTTTTCAAGTCTCTGCTTGATCCAGCTGGATAGAGGCCAAAAGCCAGGTAACTGTTGCAAACCACTTCACTGTTCAGTTTTGAAATCCAGGCCGAGTCTTCTATTTCAGATAAAAAAAAAAAATGATGTATTTTTTCCACAACTAAACTTTTTTATACTGCCTACAGAGTTTAGAGAAAAATGACTTTTGAGTTTTTCAATGTTTATATAATATGCATTGTCTTTTTTTTAAGATGAAAAAATTATTGTAAGCATAGAAAACGTGATCAAAACTCCTCTTCAGGTAGCAACACTTTTGGAAGTTCAATGACTAACTCAATTAAGGCACAAAACAAATTTAGACAACTGTCTGATTACTTTATACTTGATCAAATTCAAAGATGAACTGGCTGATGATAAAGATTCTGAGAGAAAAAATTAAAACCCTGCCTTCCAATAAAAATACTTCAGAAAACCTCTTTGACTCTGGTCTCTAACAAGGTACAGGAGTTCGAGCAGTTTTCTCTGGGAGAACAGACTTAAAGGCCCCTTTCTATTTAATGGACCAGAAGTTCCGGATCTCACCCCCTCGAGGAAAACAGGATCCAGCTTGCTGTCACTTTCATTTTTTTCTTCTGCACTCTCCAAGCCCCCAAGGCTTGATCCTTAATGCCCCTCTGATTTTGATCCTCCCGTGTATTAACCGAGAGGATTGAAATGAAGGAAAGCAATCCCTTGGCATGGAGACATTAAAGTGACAGTGCTACTCAATGGGCACTTGATGCAGGATGAGTTGGCGAAGCAGATTTCTTCACACTGGAGTCATTCACATCATGCCATCTCTTCGCATCCAAGCAGCTCCCTAGCCGGCGAGGAAAAACACTGAGGTTGTTGGAGAGAAGAAACCAAACCTTCCCCCAAAGGTGTTTTCAGAGATGCCGTAGTAGTATGAGGCATGCAAACATAAGCTAAGCGAGCGGTCCGCGATTTCCTAAATGGGAGTGCAGCTGCTTGGCTTCCACATCCACCCTTTCAATCTCTCTCCGAACTACCCACCTTCCTTGTGCAGAAAAGACCAGACGTCTCTCTGCCACCGCTGGCCACCCCTGCCCACACCCCGATCTTATACAGGAGAGCACTGAAATGTCCTGCACCCTCCACGCGATGAAGTGTTTCCTCAGGCAGGAGAAGAGGCAGCACTAGAAATTATATAACTCTGGAATTTGGCTTCTCTAAGACATGGAGACTGGAGGGTCGGGGGTGCCGGTCTGGGAGGTACTGCTGGGCATTTAGCGTGCAGCGAAGCGCGCCAGGCCTGCGGGCGGCACCCTCCCCCGGAAACACTGGCAGACAGGGGGTCTTCTCGGGCGGTTGGGAGGCAGATTTCCCTCGGGTCCCTTTCCCAGCGGGGCGAAAGCACAGAATGTGAGGGGACTACAGACGGGGAGAGGAGGACGGCCCCGCTGCGCTGACGGCGCCGGGCGGGGGTCGGAGGCTCGGAGGAGGCGCCGCGAGGCCCGAGCCCGTGACACATGGAGCAGCCCGAGGGCGGGCTCCCGCCGGTGCCCAGCTGGCCGAGCTGCCCCGGCAGCGGCGGGCGCGCAGCAGCCGCGCGGCACTCACACTGCCCCGCGTTCCCGCAGGGTGGGATGTGACAAACAGCAGGGGGAGGAAGTACCGGGCCGGCCAGGGGGGCGGGACCACGGGCGCCCGGAC
>PVJS01050523.1:0-14280 GCA_004027185.1 Glis glis | reverse complement strand
CACAGGAAATTAAAACAAGAATTAATAAGTGGGATAGCATTAAACTACAAAGCTTCTGCTCATCAAAGGAAACCATCAAGAGCTTAAAGAGAAAGCCTACGGAATGGGAAAAGATCTTTGCAAGCTACCCCTCTGACAGAGGTCTAATATCTAGGATATACAAAGAACTTAAAAGACTTTACACTAAGAAAACAAACAATCCAATCAAAAAGTGGGCAACTGAAATGAATAGACACTTCAAGAAAGAAAAGATACAAATTGGCCAATAGGTACATGAAAAAATGTTCAACATCATTAGCAATCAGGGAGATGCAAATCAAAACTACTCTAAGATTTCATCTGACCCCAATTAGAATGGCAAGCATTAAGAAGTCAAACAACAAGCTGGGCGTGGTGGCGCATGCTTGTAATCCCAGTACTTTGGGAGGCGGAGACCGGAGGATCCGGGTTCGCGGCCAGCCTCAGCTCTCTCTCTCTCTCTCTCTCTCTCTCCTTAGTGAGGCCCTCCGCAACTTCGTGAGATCCAGTTTCAAAATAAAGTATAAAAAAAATAGGGCCAGGGGTGTAGCGCAGAGGTAGAACGCGTTCAATCCCCGTTACCGCAAAAAAAAAAAAAAAGAAGAAGTCAAACAACAAATGTTGGCGAGGATGTGGGGAAATTGGGACTCTTCTACACTGCTGGTGGGATTACAAACTAGTTCAACCACTCTGGAGATCAGTGTGGCGATTCCTCAGAAAACTGGGAATGGATCCACCATATGATCCGGCTAGACCACTACTGGGTATCATACCAAAGGGATTGAAACTAGAAAACAACAGTAATATATGCATACCCATGTTCATAGCAGCACAATTCACAGTGGCCAAATTATGGAACCAGCCTAGATGTCCATCAACAGATGAATGGATTACAAAATTATGGGAAATACACACAATGGAATTCTACTCAGCAATAAAGAACAAAATAACAGCATTTGCAAGAAAATGGAAAGATCTGGAGAACATTATGTTAAGTGAGATTAGCCAATCACAAAAAAAGAAGGGACATAGGTTTTCATTAATATGCACAACCTAGGGAGTAGTGGGGACACAAAAGGGACTCCAATGACAATGGAGAACCCTCAGTGGTGCAAGGGAAAGGGTACAAGGGAAGGGTAAGGGTAAGAAAGAAGTGAATCTATGGAATTACTGTCATAAACAATGTGTATATATGAGATTATACCAACATCATTCTCAGTGCTACATGTGGGGGGTGAAGGCGGGGGGGAGGGACACCAAGAGCTGTGTGCATGTATGTTAACACCAAACTGATACTCACTGTGATGTGAGACTACAATGCACCAATAAAAGCCTGTTAAGAAAAATTACTTTGGTTTCTTTTTTTACTATTCTTACTCTGACAGGTTTCTTCCTTTACTTTTCCAGAAACACATAGAAAGCCTTCTCTCTTTAAATCTTAATTCCATGCTGTAGCCAATTTGACTCATCCACAATTGTACTAAATATCTTCCTTTGGAATAGTTAGCCCAGCAATTGTCCTGATAACAAACTATCCCCAAAATAGTTGATGAGAAAAGCCGCTCTTCTGTGGCAGGGCTCTTTGTCTCAGTTTCCAGCTTAAAGCGACTGGGGAGAGCTGTTGGCTCAATTTGTCAGCATAATATATCAGGCAAACACAAACATGGCACCTTTTTGACTAATCTCTCTTTTCCAAGTCGCTGTTCCCTGCCAGCAGAAAGGCTACACTACCATTTTTTCAGCATACATTCGGAGTGTTTTTGTGGATTACAGCTGTGTGTGACACTATCTACCCTTTGCTGGGTCAGAACATAGTGGAACAAATATGTCTTTAACAGATAAGCAGTTTTGAATTTTGCTGTCACATCCAAAAGCACAAATGCCTACAACACAGCGAACCTACCATTCATAATTGGGTAAGTAAGAAGTAGCTGAAAAGCAAAAGCTGAGTAATAAATTACCACAGTACCGTAAAAACAAGATGCAGAATTTTAGACTCTCAGAATAGTTGATGTTGAAGTCCCACAAAGGCCCATTAACGTGTGGTGTGTGTTTATGTTTATGAAAATATAGCAGATGGCTAAGAACATGCAGTCTCTGTTAAATTTTAAAACATTTTGGAAATACTAGGAGACTAATGTTTCTCCCAATCATTGCATGTCCTAATTTTCAATCTTTTACAGAATCTGTTGACTCACTACCATTATTGGCATTATGTGCCTAGCTAGCATATATTTGTTCTCCTCCTTTATCGGTAACTTTATTTAATCTATTCAATATTACCCCAGTGCTTTATGGGCCAATGGCCAACTGAAATGGTCATGTAATCCCTGGATGTCTTAGGAAAAATATCTGTCTGCTAGTGCAGGACTCCAGGGAGAGTCAACTGGATGTCAGATCTGGGAAAACATTTCCAGCTTCACAGAGCATAACATTTTTTTTAAGAAAGAAAGAAAACTAGAAATATCAGCCTCAGTTCTCAATAACATCTAATAATGATTCTGTGAAAAGTATGTCTTAGAGGTCAATCTGTGATATTTTAGACTGTGTCCAAAAAGAGATGTTTGAAATTCTGGCAGAGATCAGCCTGTGGCCACAATGCTAAGAAGAAATGAATTGGAGGATAAAAGTTGGGCAAGAGCTAGAGATGATCAAAGTGTAGAATCTCCATGACTAATCAGTGGGAACAAAGAAGCAAATAATTTAGGAATAGGTCTAATAGAGCCTTCAGAAATATTCATATGACAGAGGCATTTCTATTCCACATCACTAAAGTCTGATGATGACTTTGGAGAGGTTACCTGCTTCCTTCCATAGAACACAGTCGTAACAATCACGCTGTGGGGGCCAGGCATGAACTCAAGTCTTTGTGCAGCAAGTGAAGTTCTCCCCACAAGTAGAGAACCCAAATGCGGCCAGTATTGCAAAATTTAGAATTTGAGGGTCAACTGTACATACCATTTAAAACCTAAATTTAGCTTAAAGCTCATCTTTGTGTTTATTTGGTAAATATTTTATGAGCACCTCCTAGGAGTCAGATCTATTCCAGAAGATATCAGTGAATATCACAAATAGCCTGAGCCAGGGAGCTTCCAAACATAGCAGAGAACTTGGCCACAAATATAAAGCAGCAGTGTTCAGAAGGGCTATTTGCGTTCCCAAAGTCTTCCAGCTGGTAAGAAGCTGAGCCAGGATTTGAACCCCTAATTCAAAGCCCATTTCTTCCACAAAGCTAAAATACAGGCAGAATTAGGTCTGCATGTCCCAACTGAACCCACAAAACAAAAGACACACTAGTAATTTCTGTATAATGAGAAGTTTCTGCCTTTTGCATTACAAGAGTATATAATTTGCTTTTAAAAGATTTTTTCTAGGATCATTTCCAGACAATATTTATATGCCAGCACAGAAAATAAAACCCTTCAGGTCTTCAGACAACATAGGTTATAAATTTTTTATAGAAATAGAGTTATTAGAATACCACTTCCTCTTTATCACAAAGTTGTTACAGCCTTGCCTGTTTTCTCTCTCAGAGGAGTCATTCAGGACATTTTACTGAAAGGTGCCACACAAGAATTAAGCAATCCTTAAAGAAATTTATGTTTTTAAAGAATTTCTTAAAATCCTGAGATATTTTTAAGAATTTCTTTTTCTTTTTCCAGTCAATGCAAAATAAATGAGCCAGAAATTAGTTTGTTGCACTTTTGAATGCCATCTTAGTTTTCGTTTGGGGGAAAGTTCATACTCTGAGATCTCTAGACTTTTCTGTGTGAGACATCACACTTGGTCTTTCTATCCTTCAGCGCAGGAGAAGAGGTTAACGACTGACTAAATATAGGGAAGGGGAAGACAGACAGGAGAAAATTCCTGAGATCACCCCCTTGGATTAACTGAAATAGTGGTGGTGGTCTCCAGTGGGTCCCACTGTTGCTAGAAGAAGAAAAAAATCTCAGAACTCATGAACCCGACAGGCAAAGTAGGAATGAATACCACTGGCTCAGTGGGACCCATTGTATCAACACAGGAGCCACACAAGTAAAAAAACAAAACAACAACAACAACAACAAAAAGCGGTGTGTTGTGGGAATGACAGAAATTGAAGAGAGAAAGGAAGGAAGTGATCAGGCTATAAAGGACTTCAAGTGCTAATTAAAAAAAGTCTGAATTTTTTGCTGATAACTTTGAGGATTATTGAGGTATTATAAACTATAAAATATCATGGTTCTTTCTTTCTCTTTTTGTTTTGTTTTCAATTATTTTGCTTGCTCTGAGAAGGGTGGATTAGAGGGGAAGCAGTATGGAGGCTCAGGTCCCAGTGTCCAAGGACATTACAATAGTGATACAGTGGCAGTCTGAATTACAGTCCTGGTGGCAGAGATGTAGTGAAAGAGGCATGCTCTTGGTGTATTTAAGAGTGCAACCACCAGCATAGCTTTGCTGAATTGATTCATTGACTGATTAGATATTGGGTCATTAGAAAGAAGAAACTAGGTTGATGTTAAATGTCTGCCTTAGGTAGCTCGACAGAGAGTTGGTGTTAACTAAAATGGGAATATTAAGGAACAATTTAAGAGAAGCAGGTATGAGTCTACGCTTGACAGGTGTTTCATTAGACCTGTGGATGTCTAATTAGCCTATGTCGTGAGACGTTAGATACATTGTTTATAGCTTTCCCAACAAATAGGAGCTAAAATAGAAATAAAATAATGAAAGAAAAGTCATGTCAGTAGGCCATGGCTTCACAAAGAGATGATGTCACCTTGTAAGGTACCATCTCTGCTAGATTCATCAGTTTCATGTCTGGTCCTCAGCATCACTGGCTCAAGGAGGCAATTTCTACTGGATTCTAGAAGTGATGGGTCTAAACAATGTTGACTTACAGTGATAAAATGTTAGGGAAACCAATGTACAAAAAAGCAATGTAAACATACAAAGTTGGGAAAAAATGATCAAACACAGTAAATACTCATCTTTTTTCTTTTTTTTTTTTTTCTCCTTTGGTACTGGAGATGGAAACTAGGGGCATTCCACCCCAAAGATACACTCCCAGCCCCTTCTTATTTTGAATCAGGGTTTTGCTTAGTTAATTAGGGTCTTGCCAAATTTCTGAGGCTGGCCTGGAACCCGTGATCTTCTGGTCTCAGCCTCCCAACTCCTGGGATTACAGGCTTGTGCCATGGTACCCAGCAACTAACCTTTCCTCATTCCTCCCTCTTTGAGGGTTTCAGGAGAAGCCAAACTATGGGAAGGAAGCTAGGAAGTATAGAATCAGACTATTGGTAATTCCATGAAGTGAGAATAAATTCCATAGTAGAAAGATTCAGTTCACCACTACACATCTCTTAGAATGAGCAGAATTCAGAACACTGATAACACCAAATGACGATGAAGGCGTGGAGCCACAGAACCTCTCATTGCTTGCTGTTGGAATCAAAATAGTGCAGACACTCTGGAAAACAGCTTGATACTTTGTTATAAAACTAAATATACCCTTATTATATGGGGATTTGCCTAAATAATTAAAAACATATGTCCACGTGAAAACCTGCACATGAGCCAGGTATGGCGGTTCTGGCCTGCAGTTCTAGCCTCTTGGGGAGAGGGGGCTGAGGTAGGAGGCTCACTTGATCCAAGGAGTTCAAGACCATCCTGGGAAACATAGTGAAACCCTATCTCAAAAAACTGCACATGGAGGGTTATAGCAGCTTCTTCCCCAACTGCCCACACTTGGAAGCAATCAAGATGTTATTTAGTAGGTAGATGAATAGATAAAACAAGGATGATCTAGACAATGAGATATTACCCAGTGCTAAGAAGGAATGAGTCAAGCCATAGAAAGACATAAAGGAAACTTAAATACATATCACAAAGTAAAATAAGCCTAACTGAAAAGGCTACATACTGTGTAACACTGGAAATACAGAACAATTGAGACAATGAAAAGTGCAGTGGTTTCTAGGGTTTGGGAGGAGGAAGGGATCAATAGTTGGAACACAGAGAGGTTTCAGGGCAGTGCAACAATTCTGATACTAAATGATGACCACATGTCTGTATACATTTCTCCAAACCAACAGAATGCACAACACCAAGAGTGAGCCCTAATGTAAACTATGAATTTTGGGTGATAGTGCTGTGGCAGTACAGACTCATTATCTGTAACCAATATACCACCCTGGTAGAGGTTGTTTATAATGAGTGAGACTATGAACATTTGAGGGCACAGGAAATATGGAAAACCTCTAACTCCTCTTGATTTTGCTATGAACATAAAACTCTTCTAAAACTACAGTCCATTTTTTTTAAAAAGCTCACAAACTCAATTGCAAAAATATTATTCTATTTTCTTACTGTAACTAGATTTTCTTACTATATTAAGACACCATTATGTTTAATGCAACAAATATAATCAGCGAGCCACATTCAGGTCACTCAGACAACTTCAGCAGTTTGTTACCTATTTTAAGGCTGAAGGAGTCTAAACTCACCACTTATTTTTCCTCAGATCACATCTAGAGTCAAAGGAAGCTTGTGTATTACTGTGCTTGCTTGCTGTGTTTTTCCTCTTTGGTACTTAGCATTGTTCAGAGTACAAAGTGCTAACAAATACTTGTTGAATAATTAATAAATAATATTCACAGGCCTATTATCTCTGACACATTTCTAAAAGTCAACATATACTCCAATCATTGCAGCTTCCCTGTTCTTGATTGTAAGGGAAGAATCTCTTATCTTACCTAGTTAGAGCTTAAGAGATCTGGGTAGGAAGACTGTAATATCTGATACTTCCTACGTACTGCTTTCTTCCCTACATCACGATTACCTATCTTATCATCAGGCATTTGAGGTATGAAGAGCCTAATTCATAGTATAAGTGTTTCCCAGACAGGACAATTCTCTAAAACCAGGGCATCCGCAAACTTGTAGAGCAGATTTATTCATCACAATAATTCAGAGGCTTTGAAGAATTTAAAGGCAATGATGAAAAATAGCCATTTATCTTGACATAGTAGCATTTCAAGCACATGATAAGTATCCATGCCGATTTCATTCACTTTACTCTGATAGAATTGGGTATAGTAGTGTAGTAGTGGTTGTGAATAAGGAAGGAAAACTCAAAAAAAAAAAAAACCTTTAAGGTCATATTAAAGCCCTAAAACATTCTCTGAATGCCCCAGTCCTTGTGATTTCTTTAATATTTGAACTCTGACAGAGAGAATGAATATGAATGAATATGTATGTATATTGATGCACGTCTACCACACATTTGGTTTATATTACTTCCTGCTTTTTATTGTCATTGTGTTAGCAGATTCTTTCTCTCTCTCTCTCTCTCCCCCCCTCTCCCTCCCTCTCTAGTTGCTCTCTCAGCTTGCACACTGATAAAGCAAGCTATTGTGTTGAGGAGGCCTGTGTGGAAAGTAACTGATCTCAGCTTTGATCTTAGTTTTCCAGCACAGAACTGAATGGGATGCCTCAGTTCAAGCCACGAGGAACTGAATTCTTCCAAGAACCACATGAAGTTATGCCTCTTCAAACAGGACCTCAGCCCTGGCCAAGATATTGATTGCAACCTGTGACAGAGCCTGAAGTAGAGGACCGGGCTAAGCCAGGCCTGGGCTCCAGACACACAGACACTCTGACACAACAGACATACATTAAACTGGTAAACTTACGGTCAGTGATGTGTTATGGAGCAGGAGGTAACTAATACACCCGGGCTGGAGGGAGGAGGCAAAATGAAAATTAGACTCACTTTCCAGACTCAGTCAAGAAATCAATCCAGAAGTAAATAGATTAGTGTTGATAAGAGGTCATGTGCAAATGCACTGCACGTCATGTAGTAAATGCAGTGCTTTGGAGAAGAAATACAAAGAGAAACTTCCTGTCCTACTAAAACGTTTTGTCTAGGGGGAGTGTTTCCCCGCATGCAAATTTCCTCCATTACCTGTGATTAACAGTGGCTTGACTGCTTGCTGAATGTGAAGTCAGTTTCCTAGTAGGGAACACAGATCACAGATTCCAGAAACCATCAGGGAACTCACAATTCAATCAAGGGGGAGACCAGGCAGGCCAGCATCTGTCCCCCTCCTCTTCTCCCTTCTCCTTCCAATGTTACATCATTAGCCAGATGTGAATGTTACACTGTAAGAATAATGAAAAACACTTTGCCCTCTTTCCAGTTTAATTTCCCAGACACTATCTCAGAATATAGATAGTACCTATTTACTTAAAGAACTTCACCACAAGACCCAGCAATACCACTTCTGGGTATCTACCCAAAAGAATGGAAACCAAATTGCCAGACTAATGTATGCCTATCTATGTCTATAGCTGCACAATTCACAATTGCCAACCTATGGAACCAGCCAAGGTGTCCATCAAGAGATGAATGGATTACAAAACTATGGGATATGTACAGAGTGGAATTTTACACAGCCATAAAGAAGAACAAAATTATGTCATTTGCAGGGAAATGGATGGAATTGGAGAACATTATGCTAAGTGACATTAGTCAGTCACAAAAAGTGAAAAGTCGGATGTTCTCCCTAATATGCGGAAGCTAGGGAGAAAATGGGATATGGGAGGGACTACTGACAAAGGAGAACCATTAGATGAGTAAAGAAGGTGACATAACTGAGGGGGACGGGAGCGGGGAAGAGGGAAACACCCTAATGCACATGATGTACACTCACAAACTTATCAAAGTCAACTACTATGCTGAGCATGAGAAGGAGGGAAGGGGGAGGGAATAGGGTGGGAATTGGGGGAGGGCTTAATGAGTGATGTGTGCATGGATGCCTCTACCACCCTGTAACTCATCAAGATGTATGATTACAATGCACCAGTAAATTATAAAAAGAAAATTTGCCTGTGGGAATGGTGCTGAGCAGCTGAAAATGACTGTCCTAAGGAAACAGGTGTGCCTTAATCCAATCGAGTTGGCTTACTATAGAATAAAGAACAATACTTTAGGCTGCAGGAAGCATTTGAATTTGAATCTTGCTTCTATGGAGTACCAGGTTTGTGACTATTATTGTTCTAAAGCTCACTGAATCTGTTTTCTCCTTAGTAAAACTGAGATAACTACTTCAGTGTTGCTTTGATAAATACATTAATGAAAATAATATCCTGGAGACCTACAAATAGTTTCTCAAACATCAATTATCTTCTCTCCACTTCTCTGTGATTCTACCCATCACATGAACATAAATTTTTTCCACCACGTTTACAACTGAGTGTTTCTAGGAGTGCATTGTGCGATAGATTTTTTACATAAGGAGCTGATCTTTGGTGCAGTTCAGTAAGATCCAGTTTGCTGAAGCACTTCAACTTCTTTCTCGAGCTGTGGCCCAATTTCCTTATTGCCCCTTGAAGGAGAGTAGAATTTAATTTTTTAAATTAACAGATAAAATTGTATGTATCATGTTCAACATGATGTTTCAATTATATATATATATATATATATATATATAGTACAATGACTAAATTTAGCTAATTAACATATATTACCCACATAGTTATCATTTTTTATTTTTACAATGCTAGGGGTTGAATTTAGGGCCTTGCATATGCTACCCAAGTACTTTACCACTAAGCTACAACCCCAGTCCATGTAGTAAGAATACTTAATATGAATCCTCTTAGCATTTTTCAAAAGCACAATATATTGTTATTAAGTACAGTGACCATGTTGCACATTAAATCTCTTGAACTTACTTTCCCTATATAACTGAAACTCTGTATCCTTTGACCAATATCTTTCCAACCTCACCCGCTGAATAGTCCCCATCCTTTTATGACCAATCCACTTTCTATTTCTCTGAGGTCAGAGACATTCTACCTCCAAGTTACACCCCTAGCCCTATCTTATTTTTTATTCTAGAAACATGCTCTGGCTAAGTTACTACACATTGGCCTCAAACCTGCAATTCTCCTGTCTCAGCCTCCCAAGTATTGGGATTACAGGCGTGCATCACCACACCTGGCTTCAGATCAACATTTTTTAGATTCCACATATACGTTAGATCATGTGATATATGTCTTCCTGTGTCTGGCTTATTTCATTTAACACAATGTCCTTCCAGTTTAGACATGTTGTCTAGAATGGCAGGATTTCCTTTCTTCTTATAGCTGAATGGTACCTCATTGTGTGCATATACAGCATTTTTTTTTTTTTGTGGTACCGGGGATTGAACCCAGGGGCATTCTACCTCCGCGCTATACCCCCGGCCCTATTTTTTATCCTTTATTTTGAAACCGGGTCTCACGAAGTTGCGGAGGGCCTCACTAAGTAGCTGAGGCTGGCCGTGAACCTGGATCCTCCGGTGTCTGCCTCCCAAGTACTGGGATTAAAAGCATGCGCCACCATGCCCGGCCCATATACAGCATTTTCTTCATCCATTCATGCATTACTGGAAACAGAGGCTGGTTCAGTACCTCGGCTCTTGTGAATAATGCTGCAATAAACACTCAAATTCAGAGATCACTACATGCCTGAAAATATCTATTATCAAAATAACAAAAGAGAGCATGTGTTGTAAGAATGCAGAGAAATGGGAACCCTCACACACTATTGCTAGAAAATTATCAGCACTATGGAAAACAGCATGAAGATTCCTCAGAAAATTAGAGATACAGCTAACACGATCCAGCAGTCCCTATACTGGGTGCATATCCAAAGATCAATGGAATTTCAATGTGAATTTACTGATTCTACAGTTCATCTTTGAGGCATTCAGATAAAGTTATTCTAGATGAATAAATCTGTGATTTCAAGGAGGTTAGACTGTAAAGACAATATAGGGTCACCTTTGACCCTAATTCAGAACAACTTATTTTGTGTTCTTATAGAAGTTTCCACTGTGTGTGTATATATATATATATATATATATATATATATATATATATATTTAAGAAGTTTCCTTCACACTTGAAAATAGGCTCCAAGGGATGTTCTGCTCAGTGATTCAGTTGTAGATGGCTGTCCATGTATTTCCTTGCTAAATGAACGTTTGTCACTCCTGTTACAGAGTAGAAAGGTTGCCAGTCTTCCTAACCACTTTTAATTAAGTTGATACATGTCATCTTGGGAGTATTAATTGCCCTGCACTTCTGGAATGTTCTTTATTTTATTGGGTTGAAATGATCATTCTATGTTCTCTTCCTAGTAATTAAAGTAGTATACTAACCCTAAGTGAATAGGTGATTTTAATTTGGACTTAGATTGGAGAGCATACTGCTCACCCCTTGGATGAACTTAAACATTTGAAATTGTATGAAATGAGGCACAATTTTCAGTGTTTGTGTTGCCCAATATACTCACATACATTCCATTAGTTCATAAATTTGATATTTTTTTTACATTTTGATACTGGGGATTAAATCCAGGGGCATTCTACATCTGAGTTATACTCCCAGTCCTTTTTGTTCTTTAATTTTGAGAGAGTCTTGCTAGGCTGCTAAGGGTCTCACCAAGTTGATGAGGCTGGCCTTGAGCCTGTAATCCTCCTGTCTCAGTCTCTCAAGTACTAGGATTACAGGAGCATGCCACTATGCCCAGCTTAACAATTAAATTTTAAAATATAATATTCAGTCACTGGTAGCTGGAATCCATTGGCATTTGAATGGCATTACCCTTTCAGTTGTATAAGACTGAATGGTGGCTCTAGCCAAAAGACTATCTTGAACCATAAGAATGGGAGGTAAATATCCAGGCTTCTTCTATCATTTGTTTACAATGAGGTGTTCACGAGGCTGACATCTCATTCAGGTAGAGTCTAAATGTATATATCACTGTCTTAACTTCAGCCAAAATCTCAAAATGCAGGTATCTTATCATTTACAATCAGGAAGGATTAATAGCTGCACAGAAAATCTCTCATTTTGACCTAAAAATTCTCTTCACTATATCATCTAAGGATATTCTCTTAGTTGACCCCCAAGACAGAGGCAAGAACATGGATGCAGAAAGGTTATGTAGAATGAAATCTAGAAATCAAAGTTAAGAAATACAAGACTGAGAAAGAAAAGACAAGTTAAAATGAGGGGAGAGGAAGAGGAAGACAGAGAGGGAGAGAGAGAGAAAGAGAGAGAGCAGTCTGTCAGGACTTCTGAGGAATGTATAGAATGCCACCCATAATTGTTCACATAATGGATAGAAGACTTTAACCCTATTCTATCCCTTGTCCCTAATCATTTAAGCATCATCTTTGGGAACACTGTCAAATGCAGGGATAGCATATCCCACATTATCAGAGAAGACTTTGAGGAAAAATAGGAAAAAATAGGGGGTACAATTTGAGGTGAGACACTGGCAGCAGAAGATAAATGGCAGCCCCCAGCATGACAATTGAACTGGGGGTATCTACCATGACACATGATGCAGGTTTCAAGCTCTCTCACAATTTCCAAGTAGATCTTTTCCTTGAAACTCCTTCCTAGCAATAAAATTTAATTCTTAGAAAACAATGTCCTTTATCCCTAAATCAAAAACAAAAAAACAAAAAAACAAAAAAAAATCCAATAGGTAAATGCCTAGCATGGCATAACGGTGCATGCCTCTAATCCCAGTACTTGGGAGGCTGGGACAGGAAGACCCATGTTTGAGGCCAGTCTTAGCAACTTAGCGAGACCCTCAGCAACTTCACAAGACCCTGTTTCAAAATAACAAATAAAATAGGACTGTGGGGGTAGCTCAGAGATAGAATGCCCCTGGGTTCAATCCCCAGTACCTAAAAAAAGAGGAAAGAAAAAAGAAAGAAGAAAGAAAGAAAGAAAGAAAGAAAGAAAAGTGAATAATGCAACGCATTTCATAGAAGAAACCCAGATATCCCATCATATTATTATGGAAGGGGCTAGCCTCAGAGATTTCATGAGCAGATAAATGATATGATTACCCTTGTTTCCTGAAAGGCATCTGCATTAGGAAATGGGAGAAAAGAAATCGCATAGAAGTATACGTGATTCTTTTTATAATTTTTCTCACTGACCTGATTACATTGGCAAACAATTATCACAGATAAATTCATGTCTATGAACACATGTGGACATTATAGCCAATGTTCAAATTATCTATTGTTGTGTTAAAATTTATCACAAACTTCAGGGACTTAAAACAACTGTTTTGTAGTATTCTCCAGATCCTGTACCCAGGCAGGGTACCATTAGACCAACTCCACTGAGTCAACTGATGTCACACAGTGGTGCTCACCTGGCTGATAGGCCAATCTGAGAATCCAAGATGGCTTCGGTGCATGCAGCACCAGGTGACAATGACCACAAGGTTGACTAAATTGTGACCGCCATCTGGAAAGCCTGTGGGTGGCTCCTCCAGCCCAATACTCTTAGGGTGACTAGATTTCTCCATGGTCTCTTAGGGACCTCAGAGAAAATCATCCTAGAGTTCTAGGTGGAGCCTGAATCCTCTCAAAATCTGACCTTGGTAGCACTAGAATGTCCCTTCTGCCACAGCTATTAGTTCAGAGTATTGCTAAGTCAGTCCAGAACCAGAAAGAGGGGAATTAGACTCTGTTTCTTAATGCAGCAAAGAGGGAAAAAAAAGCCATCTTTAGCCTACCACAGCTGCAGTAGTTGATCTTGAATTCAAATAAATGTTTTTAACTGTGTTTAAGGCAGCTGTGAATTTCTAAGGCCTTCCCTCTTAAAAGGCAGTAAACTAAATCCAAGTTTGCATGCCAGTTTCAGGAGGAAAGGATGGTCAAAGACTGAACAACAGAATTTTGAAATATTCTCTAAAGATTTATTATACCTACTGCCATTAAAACTTTGGAGTGTGACTTAATGATTAGATTTATACACAAAAATAATATCATGAGTCCCCCTGTATTATGTTTCATTGTATGAAAGCAACTAATCTAAATAAAATATTAACAGAATTAATAAGTGGGATAGCATTAAACTACAAAGCTTCTGCTCATCAAAGGAAACCATCAAGAGCCTAAAGAGAAAGCCTACAGAATGGGAGAAGATATTTGCAAGCTATCCCTCTGACAGAGGTCTAATATCTAGGATATACAAAGAACTTAAAAGGCTCTACACTAAGAAAATAATCCAATCAAGAAGTGGGCAGCTGAAATGAATAGACACTTCACGAAAGAAGAGATACAAATGGCCAATAGATACATGAAAAAATGTTCAACATCATTAGCAATCAGGGAGATGCAAATCAAAACTACTCTAAGATTTCATCTGACCCCAATAAGAATGGCAATCATTAAGAAGTCAAACAACAACAAATGTTGG
>PVJS01050522.1:0-14284 GCA_004027185.1 Glis glis | reverse complement strand
AAAAAAAAAAAAAAAAAAAAAAAAAAAAAAAAAAGAAATATTATTTATATTCAGATATCACCTGTCCAAGAAGTAACATTAATATTCTTATCTGTATAAAAACATTCAGTATATTATTCCTTCAAGATGTCATTGTGACAGACTCAGTACCAAAACCCCCACAAAATCTCATCTTAAATACTAAGCCAGTCCGGCGTGGTGGCACACACTTGTAATGCTAGTACTCGGGAGTCTGAAACAGGAGGATCGCAAGTTCGCGGCCAGTCTCACCCTCTGCAACTTAGTGAGACCCTCTTTCAAAATAAACAATAAAATAGGACTGGGTGTATAGCTCAGAGGTAGAATGCCCTTGGGTTCAATCCCCAGTGCCAAAAAAAAAAAAAACCTAAGCCATTTCTGAACCACCAAATAGAGCCCCAGTGGATGTAGGAAAATTCTCCATAAAAATTATTTTTCTATACCTATTAATACTTAAGCCAGATGTGGTGGCATATGACTGTAATCCCAATACTTGGGAGGCTGAGACAGGAAGATCACCAGATCATGGCCAGTCTCTACAACTTATTGAGACCCTGTTTCAAAAAATAAAATAAGGCTGGGGGTACAGCTCAGAGGTAGAGTACCCCTGGGTTCCATCTCCAGTAACACAAAAAAATAAAAGCTGAGCCGGGCGTGGTAGTGCACGCTTGTAATCCCAGTACTTTGGGAGGTAGAGACCAGAGGATCCAGGTTCGCGGCCAGCCTCAGCTCTCTCTCTCCCTGTCTCTCTCTCTCTCTCTCTCTCTCTCTCTCTCTCTCTCTCTCTCTCTCCTTAGTGAGGCCCTCCGCAACTTCGTGAGACCCGATTTCAAAATAAAGTATAAAAAATAGGGCCGGGGGTGTAGTGCGGAGGTAGAACGCCCCTGCGTTCAATCCCCGGTACCGCGATAAATAAATAAATAAATAAATAAATAAATAAATAATGGCTGGGGGTATAGCTCAGAGATAGAATGACCCTGAGTTCAATCCGTAGTACCAAAATAAAAAAAATAAAAAAGGTTTAATATCTAGTGCTCTCCAGTTAATCTGTTAATGTAATGGTTATATTAAGATTTCTTGTGCTAAATCACCTTATAATCTTTAAATAAACTCTACTTGACAATGGAATAGTATTTTACTTAAACACTTCTATAATCAACTTGGTACTTAATGATCTTTGAGGATATTCTAAAATGTTTTCTTAGCTGGGCGTGGTGGCACACACTTGTAATCCCAATACTTGGAAGGCCGAGACAGGAGGATAACAGGTTTGAGGACAGTCTCAGAAAGATGTGAGACTCTCATCAGCCTAGCGAGACCATTTCCAAAAAAATAAAATAAAATAAAATAGGGCTGGGGGTGTAGCTCAGAGGTAGAATACCCCTGGGTTCAATCCCCAGTGCCACAATAAATAAATACATAAATACATAAATACATAAATAAATAAATAATAAACACATACATATATATACATACATACAATGTTTTCTTGACTATCCTTGTCTGATTTTAACTCTTAGTAAAGTTATACTTGACTCATAAATGCCTAGATTTGTTCCTTGAAGACTTGATAAAATCACCCACAAAACTACTGGGCCTGGTATCATGTGATAGGTTTTGATTGAGTTAATTCAGACCTACTGACTTTCAAATCAATTTTGGTCATTAAAGTTTGCTAATGAATTACCATTACCGCCTATGTTTTTACATGTATTGGCAAGTCTGTTTAGGGTTCCTCTATTTATATATCTTCCATACCTCACGTCCTTTTCTGTTACTCTATCATATCTGTGCCTTCTCTTCCCTTATTTCATTGGAGATTTTTGCTCCAGACTTGGCTATTTTATTAGAGGAAGTGTGCCAAAGCAAGATCTTACATGAATGTTATTACAGGTTAAGATAACAGAACTGAGTCACTGTGAAATACTAACTGTTCCAGTTCTAGACACAACCCTACCCCCACCTTTACCTTCTTCATACACCAATTTTGCCTTCTGTCCAGGGGAAGGCATTCCTTTCGTTTTCTCTGATGCTGTAACCTGAAAGGCGGAGTAGAATTATGAAGTATACACCTATCCCAAATATCACAACCATCACCACACCCACCTCGCACCACACCATCCCCATGCCAGAATGAACGGCATGAATATGATGTGGGACAAAGGCAGGGCAAAACAAATCTTCAGATACAAGAAGGAAAGAACTACTCCATAAAAGTTGAGAAACCCTCTAAGGTGATTAAAATATTTTTCTGTGTCAAAGCTTCTAACTGCAGAAATACCCTGTAACTTATTGGTCACAGTAACATGACCAACCTATCTTAACTGAAACAAAATGGTGAGAAAAAGCTGGTATATGTTTGTAATCCCAGTACTTGGGGAGGCTGACACAGGATGATCTCAGGTTCAAGATCAGCCTCAGCAACTTAACAAGACCCTGTTTCAAAATAAAAAAAATAAAAATCAGGCTGGGGGAGTAGCTCAGAGGTAGAATGCCTCTGAGTTCAATCTCCAGTACCACCAAAAAAAAAAAAAAAAAGTTGCAACAGGCCTAGCTAAACCCTCTGTCAAATAGGTATCATACATTAAGGACTGGATTTTGATTTACCTGCCAATCTCTTACTGAAATAGGGAGCTCAGAATGTTCAGGAAAACAATCCTTATTCCTCTCACAACCAAAGTTGATAGCTGGAAACAATTTGAATTACTCACTTGTGTAATTAGAAGGATAAGCTTTCCGTGAAGGTGTGAGAGTTTCTGAAAAGTTCTGACTCTGCTTTCCATTAGCTGGTAGAGTGTCCCCAGCTGGTGTACCAGGTCAGGCAACTAGGAAAAAAAAAGATTGTTTAGAATTATAATCACATTCTAGAGTTGAGAAACATACAAATCAGCTCAGCTATGCCCGGTATTAAGCCACTGCGCAAGCTTCTGTCACATGTACTCCCAGTAGCAGTGGCTGCTTGTGATGCTGCCTAGCAACATCACAAATTTTCACAGACCCGCAATATCCTAGCAGAAAAAAGAATAACTGAAAAAACAATGAGCTGGGCGTGGTGGCACACACCTGTAATCCCAATACTTTGGAGGCTGAAAACAGGAGGATCGCAGGTTTGAGGCCAACCTCAGCAAAGATACAGTGACAAATCTGTGTGTTTTGTTTGTTTGTTTGTGGTACAGGTGATTGAATCCAGGGGCATTTTTACTGCCAAGCTACAGCCCCGGCCCCTTTTTTTTGTTTGTTTTGAAACAGGGTCTTGCTAGGTTGCTGAGAGTCTCACTATATTGCTGAGGCTGTCCTTGAACCCATGATCCTCCTGTCTCAGCCTACTGAGTACTGGGATCACAAATCTGCATTCTTTTGTGTATCTATATTTCATTCCAGCACCTTGGGGGTGAGGAGTATAGCCCACTTTGGGAACCTATGGTAGAGCTACAAAAAAACGAACTCCATACTTTCCCCTTTAATTAGCTTTTACTTGCCCTCCTATTTCTGACACTTGAACATAAAATACTGTTTTAATTCAATGTTAGTAAACTTTCAATAGCAGATAGGTGCAAACATAAGTAACCCAAAGTTAACTGTAAATGCATTTCAACTTATCACTATCTCCCATATATGTGTCCCCATTCAGACTGTGAGCTCCAAGATGGGGATTAGAACGCCTTGTACAGTACTGAATCTGGATGCCTAGCACAGACCTTGGTGTACAGGAAGCATTTAAAGGTATTTGATAAGGAAAAAAGAAATGCAGGAAAAGAAGGAAGAAAAGCACTGCTTTCTCAAAAATATTGTTGGTGGGCTATGAGGCCTTCCCTATACCATACTTATATTTTTGGTGGTACTGGGGATTGAACCTAGGGTTATTCTACCTCCGAGTTATATCCCCAGCCCTTTTTGTTTTTTGTTTTAAAACAGGGTATCACTGGGTTGCTTAGAGTCTCGTTACCTGCTGAGGCTGTCCTGGAACCGGCAATCTTCTGTCTCAACCTCCCCAGTACTGGGATTACAGGCATGCACCACCATGCCCAGCCCATACTTCTTTACTATGCCATAACCTTGAAGGTTATACAACTTCTACTCCGATATTTATAACTCAGAAGTAGATTCCAGAAGGTATTTCTCTACAAGGCCCCTGGGTCTGTTCTTGCTTCAAAGCAAGTAATTGAGGTTAGTGTTACCCAGTTTTCTAGCCAGAGTCCTAGGACATAATGTTTGCTTTGATCATTCCATTTAGATCACCACTCCACTCACCACTGCCTCCAATTCTCCTCCAAGATTCCTGCAGGCTGGAGGATCTTACTGTTGCTTGTCTCTCCCTCTTTCTAACATTTTGGTAAAGCTCTCTCTGGACACCCAAAGAACGAACTGCTGACCTCAAAGCAGGTTATCCAATAGTTTTCCCTATTTCAAACCAATGAAGGCAAAAGGCAAAAGGAGTCTGAGACAGAAAAAACGGGACAGTGACCAGGTAGGAGTTGGGTGAGACTGGGTTAAGAAATGAAGAGCTATAGGTTAAAGAGCAATTAAGAATTTTTTTCAACTATCCACTAAAACCTTTTAAGAAAATAAAGTGCTAGATAATCAAATACAAGAAAAAAGTATATAATTTTATTTCTAGCTTAAAATACAACCGATATAATGGATGGCAAAGAACCCAACTCATATGTAACATATAAAATTGTTTTTTCTGATATTACATTGAGATTTTATGCCCCCTGTCTATTTACATAAATATTATTAAATCATTTATGTTATTTTTATTACAAACCCACCTTTTATTCTCCTGGGACAAGGCAACAAAGGTATGTTAACATATGTATAAACTTTTAAAACCTGGTAAGATATTTTAAAGGGAGGGCAAGGATATATAGAATATAAAAAACAATTTTGCTGAGGTTATGTGTATAGAAAATCATTTGAAGGCTAGTATGTCAATATATTAACATTTTTACATCCTGTATTTTTCTGAGCCCTCTGTAGAGTATATATTACTTTAAAATCCAGCAGAACAAAAGATCAATTTATTAAAGGCCACAACTGTGCTGTGGCATTATGAAAGGGCTCATGTCAATGAACCTTGGGAAAAGCATATCTCTAAAGGAAGCATCTTGTGGCTGAAGAAAAATGAAGGATTGGTTTTGTTCAGCTACTTATCAAAGTTTATAATCGTTTACAAAAGCCAAACTATTCATACTCAGAAAAGACTTACTGTGGATAGGTATGATGCATGAACCGTTAACACACATTTCAGCCACTGAACCATTAAAACAGCACTGGAAAAAGAAAAGGAAAAAAATACAAGTTAACTAATGTTCCTAAGTTCAAAATTTAAAACTGAGTAATAAAATTAGAAAACTCTAGATAAGCAAGTGAAGATCTATACATCATTATCTGCAAAGATGACCATAATTAATCAATGAACATTCATTTCAAAGTCCTTTCGTTCCTTCACTGAGTCTGAGATTCCTGTAAAATACTAGCCTCCTGGGCGTGGGGGGGAGGGGCTCTAGAAAACAGGACAAAAATCCCTCCCTATAAAACAATTCAAGAATATAAGCTATGTTTTACTTCATGACTAACTGATACCAGGCCAGTCATCTTCATCCAAACTAAGCTCAATTGATCTTACATTTTATGTTCATGATATTTGAACCTAACATCTATTCACTATGAGTAGCTAACAGCAAAGTTTTCCACACCAACATTACAAGGCAAACATAGATCCCAAACTATGAAAGCCAGTTCTATTTAACTGGACCTATCTTTCCTTTTTTGTGAGTTCAGAAAGTTAAAGGAGCGTGTATAAAGAAAAGAGTCAGAAAAAAAGAAACTATATTTTAAAGACACCAAAGATGCTGTACTATAAGCTTAGCATCTCTGAGATGCCAACTTCCTGTTTAAATGTTTAATCAAAGTATCTAGAAAAAGAAACCCATGAAATTTACTCTTTTAGCTAAGAATTGGGGGGGGGGGCCCAGTGCTAGAATTCTGCTGCCAGGTGCAGGGGTGCATGCCTATAATCCCAGTACTTGGGAGCTGAGACAGGAGAATCAAAGGCTCACGGCGAGCCTCAACAAGTTAATGAGACCCTATCTCAAAGTGAAAATAAGGCCTGGCATTGTAGCTTGGAGGTAGAATGCCCCTGGATTCAATCCCCAGTACCAAGAAATAAAAAAAGAATTCTACTAGTTAGAATTTAGGGTTACCTCATGTTTCATTTCACACTATTCAGATATTGATGTTTTTAATGGTCACCTCTAATTTACTTATAAAAACAAAGCATTTAAGTCATCTAAACATCTTACCTATTAGGATGTCCTTGTAACCTCTTTGTAAGCTAAGGGATAAGGGAGAGAAAAACATTATGAACAAGAGCACTTCAAAGCTGCTATCTCCATCAATCCCCAGACACAAACCATTTCATATAGTAGTCTAGTTTCAACCAACAAACCTTGAATTTATTTCCACAGAGTAGTCCCCTGATAGAAATGTAGGCTAGGATCTGTATGACCGAATATCCAAAATAGGCAAAGCCATGGAAATACAAAGCAAAGTAGTGATGGCCATGGGGGCGGGGGCACTGACAGGTACAGGATTTCTTTTAGGAACGACAATTGCACAACCCATGAACATACTAAAAAACAATGAATAGCACACTTTAACACTGTGAATTTTATGTTGAGAGAATTATATTCCAATTTTCTAAAAAAATCAAAGTTGGGTAAATTTTGTTTTGAAGTTAATACTCTAAAAAGATATGACCTTACTTTTCTAATACAGGATACTGCTTTTTTAAATATAGAGGTTTCCACTACCAATAATGGTACACAAGCCCACCCTATGAATACTGAACATACTCACAAAATATTTCAGAATGTCAAACAAATGCAATCCAAGTATAAATCCTAATTACAAAGAATCCACTTATCTACAGGTCTGATTTTTTATTAATTTGTACCCATTGTTTTAATGGCTTCAATGGAATTATTTCTTTGTTTAAAGGAAACAAAGAAAAAGATTTTCCCTAAGGTAAAATGGTTGCAAAATTAACTGAATTCAACTGGATGCACCTCAGGAAACTTCACCATCACTGGCACCAAGAATGGCTCCAAATCCTGACATCTGACTGCATTGGAGTTACTTAACCCTCGGTGCCCTCAGGCCTTTCTGTGCCAACACTTCTGCTCCCCTTCTCCTGTCTACCTACCCCTTCCTAACACTGCTCAACAGTTACTTAAGCAAAGACAGGACAAGCACTTGTCAGAGATAGTGAAGGTTACTCTTCTATACAAGCCAGAGGCTGGACTAGATAATCTTTTTATTTGGACATCCTCTCTAGTTCCATATTGCCAGGCATAGAGATAATAAATAGGCCATCTGCAATAAAGAAAATCAAAACTTGCCAGGCATGGTGGTGCACGCATATAGTCCCAGTACTTGGGAGGCTGAGACAGGAGAGGATGGCAGGTTCGAAAACAGCCTCGGCAACTTAGTGAGACCCTGTTTCAAAATTAAAAATAAATACATGCCAGGCGTGGTGGTACACGCTTGTAATCCCAGTACTTTGGGAGGCGGAGACCGGACGATCCAGGTTCGCGGCCAGCCTCAGCACGCGCGCGCGCTCGCTCGCTCTCTCTCTCTCTCTCTCTCTCTCTCTCTCTCTCTCTTCCCCCCCCCTTAGTGAGGCCCTCCACAACTTCGTGAGACCCGGTTTCAAAATAAAGTATAAAATATAGGGCCGGGGGTGTAGCGTGGAGGTAGAACGCCCCTGGGTTCAATCCCCGGTACCGCAAAAAAATAAAAAATAAATACATAAAAAAATAGGGTTGGGGTGTAGCTCAGAAGTAGAATGCCTGAGTTAAAGCCTCAGCCCCACATTAAAAAAAAATCAAGTCGTACAAAAATTATTTTAATGTTAAGTTAGAATACCTTATAGGATATAATGGGAAAACTCTAAATAAGAATATAAGCGCTCTATGTTGGGATTTCTACTGCAATTATCCCATGCAAATGACATCCCATACACATACATATAACGTTCTATGGTTTAAAGTTCCAAATAGCTGGGTGTGGGGGCTCATGCTTGTAATCCTCCTGAGACAGGAGGATTGTAGGTTTGCAGCCAGCCTCAGCTACTTAGTGAGACCCTGTTTCAAAATAAAGAATAAGCCAAGCGTGGTGGCGCATGCTTGTAATCCCAGTACTTGGGAGGCAGAGACCGGAGGATCCGGGTTCGCGGCCAGCCTCAGCTACTTAGTGAAGCCCTCCGCAACTTCGTGAGACCTGGTTTCAAAATAAAGTATAAAAAATAGGGCCGGGGGTATAGCTTGGAGGTAAAATGCCCCTGGGTTCAATCCCCGGTACCGCAAAAAATAAATAAAATAAAATAAAGAATAAAAAATAGGGCTGGGGGTATAGCTCAGAGGTAGAATGCCCCTGGGTTCAACCTCCTGTTCCGCAAAAAGAAAAAAAAGTTTCAAATACCTTCTGGGTAAAGATATGCACACTCACTGCTAATGGAATAAAGGTAAAAATATCCATCATATCTCCTTCCATTGGCTTGTGAATTCCTCGGGTTCACTCTTCTGTCCAAAGCTCTTTCCTTCTACTTAGCTGTCATTCACTCTCTAAAGTACATGCGTCCTTACGTATTACAAACTCATTTCTCTAGATATTGGTCACAGAATTAGGACCTTAAAATAAAAAGAGCAGTAGTTTAGTTACCTCTTGCAACAGTGGAATAACAGCATGCAAGGGTATCCTTAATACAGTCTTCTTTATCAGGTTTAAATTCCTAGTTTGAAGTACTTTCTGTGAGAAAATAAAAGGATTATTAATATTAGTATAATATAATAAAGGACACTACAAGCAAAATTGCGTATAAAAATGATTTAAAATAGACCAAGTCAATAAACCACCAGATGAATTTAGTAAATCAAGACTGGAGGGAATGAATGGAGAATGTTTCATTGTATCTTGTGGCTACCAGACAAAGACGGTCTTCAGGCATCAGGAAATTTTCTTACCAATTTCTTATATAAAACACAAATGAACATCTCAAAACATTTAATATAGATATGTACCACTTTAGAGATGCTCCCAAACCTCCACTTTATTAGAGCTGTCTCCACATGACAGTGAGTAAAACAGTAAAATCACACTTAGCAAGAAACCCCTTTAAATATCAATTCTGATATCTTAAACCAATCAAAAGATCACAAAAAGAGTCCTTCAACCAAAACCCTTTACGGCTAGGTCTATGGGAGAGATGCAGTCTCTACCCTGGGTGCAGGATGGACGACAGCTGACCAGTCCTGATCCTGCCCATATAGAAGCTACATTCTCATGGCCAGGTACTTCAGCTTCTCTGAGCCTCACGTGCTTCACAGAAGCAAGGGAGAGGGAGCGGGGAAAAGAGACCTTTGAGATCTCGTGTTCCCCCTCTCTCTTACCTTTTTTTTTAAATGGTACTGGGCATTGAACCCAGGGCTCTCTGCCACTGAGCCACACCCCTAGCCCTTTTTATTTTTTTAAGTATGTGGCACTGGGTATTGAACCCAGGGATATTCTACCACTGAGGTACACCACCAACCCTATTTTATTTTTTATTATGAAACAGGGTATTGCTAAGTTACTATGTGGTAAAACTACCCTTACATCAAGTCATTCTAAATCCAATTACTATTTTAAAACTATTAAATAATTACAAAGTTTCTATGCAAAAGATAGAATATTTTATATATAGTCACTGGGGATCTTAGGGTATGGACTCTCCTAATAGTCTCAATTAATCTAAATTGTCGTTTTCAAATAACAAAAATACAAGATTCAACACAAAGTATGCTGTCAGAACTTCAACAATAACGCAGAGGGTGCACAACATTTAAGTATTTCTCAAATCATCTCATTATTTAACTCCCAGTTGTCACACAGTTCCAATGATCTAGAGAAGCTACAGGAAACATTCCCTATGAACTAGATTACAAATTACTTTGGAAATACCTAATTCTTTTGATAAAACCTTGAATTTTCACAAGATATTCACCCAAACCACCAGCTTTCTTGTCTTAAATGGCCAAGCAGGGTGATCATGCTGCCCGTTATTTACAATGAAAATTTGCTTAAGAAACCTAATGTGGCTGGGAGCCTGGCTCAGTGGCAGAGTGCTTGCCTGGCATATGTGAGGCCCTGGGTTTAATCCCCAGCGCTGCAAAAACAACAGCAATGAAGCATAATGGAGGACTGAAAAATATGTGGTTTGTGAAATTCACTAGTGCTCTAAATATAGAGGGAAGATAAAATTTGTTGTCTAAAGTGGGACATTTGGGGGAATGGAAGGGGTCACTATTAATAAATATACCAAGAGGAGTGATGTAAGCCAGAATTATAGAAAGCAAATGAGTATGGGCTAGCTACTTAGAAGTTATCCCAAACTGCAAGACAGAAGGATTCTTAGCAAGCTCTTAGATACTTCTTATGCCCAATAAAGACAGAGGCCCTGTGTTAACCATTTCAAATTTAAAATAAGCAAATAAAAATAAGTTGTCCCTATCTAAGCTGCATGATAATTGACAGGGGAGTCAGCATCATTGACTTCTGTTAGGGATGTATTTAAAGAAACAACTACCAGGAAGTTGATGCTGAAGATGAGATTTTTCTTTCACAATTTTACTGCACTACAACTGAAATAAATAGCACACATTCAAAAGTGTACTATTTGATCAGATGACAAACACATTTACCCATGAAACAAACACTATGATAAACATAGTCTATCGCCCTCATGTTTTCGTGGGGCCCTTCACAATCTATCCTTCCTTCAACCTCATCCCAAGGCAGTCGCCATACTATACTGGTCTGCATTTTCCACAATTTATATACAAACAGAATCATACAATATTGCAGTTTTTTGCCTGGCTTCTTTCTCATAGTATAAATGTGAGTTTTATCTGTGCTACTGGTCTATCAATAATACATTCCTTAAATTGCTAAATAATTTGTCTATCCGTTCATCTATTAAAGGACATAATGGGTCTTTCTTTTTTTGTGTGTGGTACTGGGGATTGAATCCAGGGGCATTTTACCTCCAAGCTACACCCCCAGCTCTATTTTTTATTCTTTGAGACAGGGTCTCACTAAGTTGCGGAGGGCCTTACTAAGTAGCTGAGGCTGGCCACAAACCTGCGATCTTCCTGTCTCAGCCTCCCAAATACTGGGATCACAAGCGTGCACCACACCTGGCTTCATAATGGGTCTTTCAAAAGCCCAAAACTATACCAGAGGTGTTTCATAAATACATTTTGTTCAAATGTAAAAATTAATTATTAAAAACGTGGGGGCTGGTGGTATAGCTCAGTGGTAGAGCATATGTTTAGCAAGTGTGAGGCACTGAGTTTAATCCCTAACACCCACCCCAAAGAAGGTAACCATGTTTCAAGTTTAACATTTTAGCAAGGCATGGCAGCACATGCTACTCAGGAGGCTGAGGCAGGAGTGTTACAGTGTACTTGGTTTGGATCCTGTTTTGAAAAGGCAAAATTAAAAACTTACAAGTATTATTTATAAGGTAATCATGAAAGTATAAACACACTAATAACATGTGATAATTTTAAAGAATTATTATTCAATTTTTAGGTGTGATAACAGACTGTGGTTATGTTTTTTAAAGGAGTTTTTTAAGTTTAATAGGGATATATCTATGGATGAAATGGTATTTGATCAGTTCTGAGATCTGTTTCAACATAACCTGGGGAGGCATGTAGGCAGATGAATCCACCATAGGCTGCCTAGTGTTGGTAATTTTTTAAATTGAGTGATGGCTTCATGGTGATGTGCTGTACTACTCCAAATGTCTTGAAATGTTTCTTAGTACAAGAGAAAAAATTGATACCTGATTCACCTACTGTAAACTTTCAAAGCATAATTACACAGGGAATCATGGCAAATAAGCCATATTACATTTCAAAAATACTGTCAATTTTTTTTTTTTGTGCAGTACTGGGGTTTGAACCCAGGGGCATTTTACCTCGGAGTTATATACCCAGCCCTATTTTTTATTTTGAAAGAAGGTCTCACTAAGTTGCGGAGGGCCTCACAAACTATCTGAGGCTGGCTGTGAACCTGCGATCCTCCTGTTTCCGCCTCCCAAGTACTGGGATTACAAGCCTGCACCACCACGCCCGGCTTCTGTCGATTATGTTTGTTTGTTTTTCTGGTGGTGGGGATTGAACTCAGGAGCATTCTACCTCCGAGCTACACCCCCAACCCTATTTTGTTTTATTTTGAAATAGGGTCTCCCTAGGTTGATGAAGAGTCTCACTACTTGCTAAGGCTGTTCTCAAACCTATGATCCTATCTCAGCCTCCAAAGTACTGGGATTATAAGCGTACACCACCACGCCCAGCTGTCAATTGTTTTTTAAAACTTCTTTTTTCACAAAATCCTCATCTAGGTTTCTATGCCATGATTAACTAAAATCCACCTTCTAAAACACATACATGCACAAAGTACGTTAAAAGTAGGTGCACGCCTGTAATCCCAGCATTTCAGAATCTGAGACAGGAGGATTAAGGTTCAAGGACAGCCTCAGCAACATAGGGAGACTCAACCACCTGGCAAGAACCCTGTTTCAAAAACAACAAAAAATAAAAAGGGCAGGAAGTGTGGCTCAGAGGTAGAATGCCCCTGGGTTCAAATCCCCAGCACTACAAAAAAAAGGTCATTCTGAGGTTTTGGATCTACTAGTTTCTTTTTTTTTGTAAAACCACCTTTAGACAAAAATGTAAGATATTCCCATTTAGATCAAATAAAATAAATGACACTATTCGTATTACAGATTAAAGTTACATCTATACTGACAGAAACTATATTATTGCTGAATCATTAAGAAGGCAAAAAAAAAAGAATGCACTTAACAACCATAGATTGCTTTAATCTGATCAGGTAGTGTTTAAATCCAATTATTTTTCACACTTAAATTTTGCATTTAGACCACTATCAAATTGTGAAATCTAAGAAAAACAAATTGAGTAACTTCATACATGCAGTCACCAACTTACACAGAAATCATAAATGTCTCCTTTTATACAATTTCTAGTACTTTTACCTTTATGTATTTTATAAAATAACCCCCAACCCTCTTAAATTTTTGCCCCAAACCTCCTACCCATTGCCAAGGTTCCACCTCACCGCCCCCTCTCACGGCCAGGGGGAAATAAGTTTCTGGAATCCAGAGTAAAAACTCAGGAACGCATTTTCCTACAGAAAAAAATATAAATTGTGATCTAGAATGCTGAGTATTATAGTTCAGCTACACATTGTTTATAAAGGCTTTTGTGAACTAAAGCCTAAAATCTAACAATTCAGAACAATATTTCTATGAGAAAATGCATTCCAGGTTTAAAGGAATTCAACACAATCCCATTGTAGGTTAGTGACTGTCTGTATAAAGCCATCAAGTTATATACATTTGACTAAACTCACAAAACATTAGTTACAAACTGCTATATAACATGACTATTTGCTCTGTAAACGTGTTACAAATCAATCACGTTTTAAGAAAAATTAACCATTTTAATTCACTGAACAACACTATACTTACATTTAGCATTTCAAAGTCATTGCTTTCTAATCCTTGTGTGAGAAGAACTGGAAAACTATTTGTCTGCAGAAGGTCATCCTTTCCTTCTTTTGCATCTATATCCATTGCTCCCAGGCGTTCTTCAATGCTAACCTACAGAACAGAAATGATCTGTTAAAGGTTAACCAGACAAAGCCTGACAGTTTAGTAACAAAAAACACTGATTCATACCTCAACACAAAAAAACACAAATATATTCGTTGTCATTCCAACAGAATCTCATTACCATAATGCCAATGTAGGAAACAAGAAAATATCTGTAATTCAAGTTTCCAGATTCTAACAAAAAATATGAGTGCCTAAGAAGCACAGTTTGAAAATGTAATTCATGCCAGGCGTGGTGGCACACGCTTGTAATCCCAGTACTTGGGAGGCTCAGACAGGAGGATTCGGGTTTGCAGCCAGCCTCAGCTTCTTACTGAGGCCCTCGAAACTTAGTGAGACCCTGTTTCAAAATAAAGAATAAAAAATAGAAGCCGGGCGTGGTGGCGCACGCTTGTAATTCCAGTACTTTGGGAGGCGGAGACCAGAGGATCCGGGTTCGCGGCCAGCCTCAGCCCTCGCTCTGTCTCTGTCTCTGTCTCTCTCTGTCTCTCTCTCTCTCTCTCTCTCTCTCTCTCCTTAGTG
>PVJS01050521.1:0-14284 GCA_004027185.1 Glis glis | reverse complement strand
CTTCCTTCCTTCCTTCCTTCCTTCCTTCCTTCCTTCCTTCTTCCCCTGCTGAGGATCAAACTCCAGGCCTTGGGGCAAGTGCTCTACCACTGACCCACATCCCCAGCCCTACACATTTCCTAAGGCAAATGTTTTACTTTCCTTCAGTGTTTGTTGACCTTTCGGATGGCTAGGTTTATGCAGGGGTCTCTGATCAGAACTCTTCCCTAAGCAAACTCTTTTCCTACTTGTTTGTCTCTTGTTCCCAGTAGAACTTAGTGTATGTGTGGCTCTAGCCATAGATTCCCCAAAGCAGAGATACTGCCCCTGGTGGGGGGGTACATTGGAAGATTCAGGGGTGTAGTAGCTTTAGATGCAATTGGGGGTATTGGGAAAAAATAAGGGGGGCAGTGGAAAGCCCAGGGGGGCTCTGAGTAATTTTTTTTCCTAAAAGGGGGTGGTAAGTCAGCAAGTCTGGGGAATTTTTATTTCAATGTGATTTCTGCCTTCTGATTATTTTCCTTGTACTGCTGTCTCAGTAGAAATTTAAATGTGTGCATATTTAAATATTATGCAAGGATATTTAAATATATCTAAAATTATTTTCTTTGCCCTTTTATATGTAGTGATCTGGGAGGGAATTCTGAGGAGAGGTAGTCTCCCATTTTGTAACATGAATTTTACTATGTTAACTTTCTCATTACTTAAGATTAAAAAAATAAGCTGGGCGCAGTGGCATATGCCTATAATCCCAGTATGAGAGGAAGAGGATTACAAGTTCGAGGCCAGTCTGGACAACTTAGTGAGACCCTATCTCAAAATAAAAATAATAAAAAGGGCTAGGATGTGTAGATCAGTGGTAGAGTACCCTTGGGTTCAATCCCCAGTACCACAAAACAAAACAAAAAAGATTAATAAAATAAAATGTACAGCAGTGCTGATTACCACAGTTTCTCTAACTCCCTCTGTTTTATCCAGTAATTAGCATTTTGGGGGAGCACAGAATGCAGTCAGTAGTAGACCGGATTTGCCTCCCCACTCCACCATGAAGTTGAATTGCTCCATATAAGTCACTTAAATTCCCTATCATTGGCTTTTTCTTTTGCAAAGCAGAGAATATAATGCCCTGGTTTTAGAAAACTTTGAGGAATGAAGCAGATTCCTAAATTGTGAGCTCCTTGGGCCAATAAACATGAACTGCGCGTGAACAAAACAGACAAAAGTGTGTGTGTGTGTGTGTGTGTGTGTGTGTGTGTGTAGGGGTGCGCGTGCACACGTGCGTGGTGACAGAAAATTGAAATAAAGCAAAACGTACTATTTTCGGTGGCAAATGCTAGGTCAAACAATAACGCAGGGAAGTCCAGGAGCTGGGAATGCGTGCGCGCACCTGCGTGCTTGCTCGCCATCGCTGCCTCCTGAACGACCAGCACGTGGCCTGGCACAGACCAGCAGCTCGATAAACGTTTGATGGATGGATGGAAGGATGAATAGCCCATAAGACGCCCATCAACAGGCGTGGCAAATAACAGACGGCATCGCTCCAGCTGACGGAGGCAGGTTCAGGGGTCCCTCAGGGCTCACAAAGTGGGGTTTGGCTCAGGAGTTAGCCAGATGAAAACTGGGACAGAAATCCAACTGTCTTCCTCCTTCGACCCCCCATCCGCGTCTACATCTGTTGAAGAGCCCCCCTTAGCTTTCCTCCCCAGGTGGTCCCCTGCTGGGGTCACCTGGGCGCGGGACAGAGCTGACACCTTCCTAGCCTTGCGCTCTATTTCCTTTTGGGCGAGGCGGGAGGTCTCAAGTCCAGCCGCGTTGTGCGACCAGGTGCACGCCCAAGTGCACGCCCAGGTGCACGCCCAGGTGCGGGTCCAGGTGCACGCCCAGGTGTGCGCCTGCGTGCACGGGAGGGGCGTGTCCGCGGCTGCGCCAGTGAGGGCGCCCGGCCGGCAGGGGGCGCTGTGGCGTCGCGGTGAGTCCAGCCTGGCGAAGCGCTGCTCGCCGGAGATCGCCCGGCCGGTGAGTGCTAGAGCTTGATTAAACTCGCGTCTCTTTGACATCAGGGCTGAATTTCTCACCACCCGTGGCTCAGTTTCCTCGACTTCGCTCTGTGTCTCAGCTTTAAAGAGCGGCGTGGCGCGGATCAAGCCACACTCAGCCCCCGGGCTTTGGTTCGCATGGCTGTCCCCCAGTCCTGCAGCAGATGCTGGTGGCTGTGCTCCAGGGCTCCCCGCGGACGCTGGAACTGCAGCATGGTGTAAGGGTGCCAGCCAGCTCCAAACCAATCGCCCAGGGCGTCTGAAGCCCTCACTGTGGAGGGCAGAGTAATGCCCCCCAAAGATGTCCCCAGCCTGCTCCACAGAGCCCGCGAAAATGTTTCCTTACAGGGGAAGGGGCGTTAGAGTTGCAGATGCAATGAAGGTTCCCAATCGTGTTGGGATGAGATGCGCCTGGGTGATTCAGGTGAGCTCAGTGGGATCACAGAGGACTTGTAAGTGGACGTCAGGAGAGAGGGAGACGGACAGCGCCAGGAGAAAGTCTCAGCCCCGTTTTGCTGACTTTGAAGATGGAGGAGGGGACCACCAGCCAAGGATTGGGAGCAGTCTCTAGATGGTGGGAAAGGTAGGGCCAGGGCGGCCAGAAGAGAATGTGGCCCTGCCCACCCCTTGATTTAGTCCAATGAGACCCACTTTGGTCTTTGACCTCCAGAACTGCAAGGTCATATATTTGTGTTGTTTTAAGCCATCAAGTTCCGGGTAAATTATTACAGCCTCCCTAGGAAACTAATACACGCACCCTGGGCCCTGTGTCCAGAACTCAACTTTGGGGCCAGTTTGCCCTCAGACTTTTTTGGGGGGGGTGGTACTGGGGATTGGACCCAGGGGTGTTCTATCTCCAAACCACACCCCAGACCTTTTTATTTTTTGTTTTGAAACAGGGTCTTGCTAGGTTGCTGAGAGTCTCACTAAGTTGCTGAGGCTGTTTTCAAACCTGCGATCCTCTTGTCTCAGCCTCCCAAGTGCTGGGATTATAGGCATGTGCCACCATGCCCAGCTGTCCCTCAGATTTTTGATATTACTAACCAGTTTTTGGATAAAGAGATTTTACCAGATGATCCTGGTGGGCCCAATGTAATCCACTGTCTTTAGAGTGGAAGAGGAAGGCAGGCAAGCGTGGGAGTCGTGAAGGGCAGCAGCCCTTCTCCCCATGCTGAAGTCCCCTTAGGGGCCGCCTGGAAGAGCGGCTTCCCAATCTGGGGCCTGTGTGTCATCAGTGGGTGACAGGAGGGGACAGGCCCCAGGAGTGGGCAGCAGGGGAAAGTAAGCCAGCAGGTGCTTGAAAGCCCCGGTCTCTGGAGCTGTCTGGGGTGCGGGGAGGAGGTGGGATACGGTTGGCATGGTCACAATGCCCCGGGCAGAGAGAGAGCAGCAGCCACTCTGAGAACCAGGGCTTCTGCCGGGCTGCTGTGTTGGGGAAGTGCTGCCATGCATATGGGAGTTTGGGTCAGCCCAATGACACAGGTGCCAGAGTCACACCAGGCAGGGCCACTTGCTGGCTGTGCGCCTGTGGACAAGACACCTCCTCTGCCTCTTTCCCTCTTGTTCTTTGAGAGTCTATCATAGATCCCCAAAGTGGGTGGTGCTGCCCCCCGGGAACGGGAGAGCCATCCAGGGGGTATGGTATAGACTCCAGTACAACAGGGGGGGCTGTGGATAAAATAAAGGGCAGTGGTAGTACCCAGTGGGGGCTCAGTGGGTTGTTTTTTTTCTGAAAAGAGGGTGATAAGCTGATCATTTGGGGAACGTATAGGAAAGGTTTGTCAGTTTTGTTGATCTTCACCAAAAAAAAAAAAAAAACCAATGCTGGGTTTCATCGATTCTGCTTTTTCCTGTTCTCTGTTTTATAATCATCCTAATCTTTATTATCATCTTTCTTCTGCTACTTTTGATTTAGTTTGCCCTCTTCTGGTTCCCTAAGATGTAAAGTTATGTTGTTGATTTGCGATTGTTCTTGTTATCCACTTATTTTATTTAAATTTCTTTTGTAACTGATACATAAAAGCATAAAAATTAAACATATTTATGGGGTACCATGTGATGTTTCAATATATGTATGTATTCTATAATGTTTAGATCAGGGTAAATATAGTTCTATTTTTAATTTTGAGAGGAAGTTTCATAGGGTTTCCCATAGTGGCTGTACTAATTTACATCCCCACTAATAGTGTTCAAAGGTTCCCTTTTCTCCACATCCTTACCAGCACTTATCTTTTGTCTTTTTGGGTAATAGCCATTCTTACTAGGGTGAGATAATATCTTGTAGTTTAGATTTGCATTTCCCTGATGATTAGTGATGTTGAGCATTTTTTCATACACCTGTTGGCCATTTGAATGTCTTCTTTTGAGAAATGACTATTAAGGTCTGTTGCCCATTCTTAAATCAGGTTATTTGGGCTTTATGAGTTCTTTGTGTATTCTGGAAATCAATCCCTTGTCAGATGTGTAGTGTGTAAGTATTTTCTTCCATTCCGTAGACCATCTTTTCACTCTCTTGATTGTTTCTTTTGATGTGCAGTAGTAGCTTTTCAGTTTGAAGTAATCCCGTTTGTCTCTTTTTCTATTTTGTTTCCTATGCTTTCAGGGTCTTGTCCAAAGGGAAAAAAATCTTGCCTATTCCAATGCCCCGAAGTGTTTCCTTTATGTTTTCTTCTAGTAGTTTCATAGCTTCCGATCATACATTTATGTCTTTAATCCATTTTGAGCTGCTTTTTGTAACTGGTGAGTTAGAGGGGTCCAATTTCATTCCTCTGCACGTGAGAAACCAGTTTTCCCAACACCACTGACTGATTGAAGAGGCTGTCCTTTCTCCAGCACCTTGGTTGAAAATCTGTAGATGTATGCGTTCACCTGGCAGGCTCTCTATCTGCTTCCATTGGTCTATCTGTCTGTTTTCATACCCAAACTATGCTGCTTTGATTGCTACAGCTTTGTAGTGTGTTTTGAAGTCAGGTAGTTTAATGCCTTCTGCTTTGTTCTTTTTACTCATGATTGTTTTGGCTATATGGGATTTTTTTTATGGTTCCATACAAATCTTAGGGTTGTTTTTTCTATTTCTGTGAAGAACGTCATTGGGTATTTTGACAGGGATTGCATTAAATCTGTAGCTTTCTTTGGGTGATATGAACATTTTAACAACATTGAGACTTACAATCCTTGAACACAGCTTTGATATGTTAAGGTATGTTTCTTCTATACCTAATATGTTTGGAGAGTTTATTATGAAGAGATGTTGAATTTTATCAAATACCTTTTTTTCATATATTGAGATAATCATATGCTTTTTTCCCTTCATTTTGTTGATGTGGTGTATCACATTTATTGATTTGCATGTGTTGAACATCCTTGCATCCCTGGGATGAATCCCACTTGATCATGGTAAATAATCTTTTTAATATGTTGTTAGATTCAATTTGCTAGTATTTTGTGGAACATTTTTGTATCTATGTTCATCAGGGATATTGGCCCATGGCTTTCATTTTTCATTGTATCCTTGGTTGGTTTTGGTATCTGGGGAATGCTTGCCCCCTAGATATTTATAGCTATAAATTTCCCTCTCAACACTGCTTTAGCTGCATCCCATGAGGTTCGTTTTTATGTTTTAATTTTCAAATTTTGATTCTATATACATTTTATAATTTCCCTTGTGATTTCTTCCCTCATTCGTTTGTTTAAAACTGTGCTATTTAATTTCCACATATTTGTGAATTTGCCAGTTTTCCTTCTGTTATTGATTTCTAAGTTTATCCTGTTGTGGTAGAAGTAGATACTTTGTATGATATATATCTTTTAAAATCTATAGAGTGCCAGGTGTGATGGAGCATGCTTGTAATCCCAGTACTTGGGAGGCTGAGACAGGAGGATCCGGGTTCATGGCCAGCCTCAGCTACTTAGGGAGGCCCTCTGCAACTTAGTGAGACCCTGTTTCAAAATAAAGAATTTGATTTATTTGTTCTGATATTACTTGATTTTAAAGAGCAATTATAAATGGAATCATTTTCTTGCTTTCTTTTCCAGACAGGTCATTGTTATGTATCTCCATTGTGTTCTGATTATCATAAATTATATCTCTACACCTTATGTGCCCATCAACACAGACTTATAATTAATGTATTCTGCAGTTGCCTTTTAAATCAAATAGAAAAAGAAGTTAACAAACAAACACTCCCTGATACCGTCTCCCCTCCTTCCCCGTGTAGTCCCAGGGCTGATTCTTAGTGTGGGTTCCCATTGCTGTGCTACCTGCCCGCTTAGTCTTTCTGCTCATTCCTCCTCACTTGTTTATCTTCTTTGGCCACAGTTTCAGGCATCTTTCATTCCATCCTCCAGGCCTGGAAGAGTTTTGCTTCCATCTATACAACTCTTGGCGTCTGCTGCCTCCCCAGGTCACGGTCCATAGGTCGCCTTCTCTCTCTCCCCTCAACACACAATGGAGGCATCTCTTTCACAGGCTATGGGACAATGGCCCATCCGGAGGCAAAAGTGACTTAAGAAACACCTATTTCCTATCTTCTCTGTCCGAGACTAAGACAGTCACCGCTAGAATGCCTGTTTGACTCCAGTCCACTGCACATAGTTAGCAACCATGAAATAAAGCCTTTGCCCCATAAGCAGACACCAGGCTGCAGTAGGGAGGCCGTAAAACACAAGGTAGACTTAGTAATGGGTTTCTGGTAGACACAGACCACCAGGGTTGGCCATTAACACTACATTATCCATGGCCATTGTGAAAGGACTAATCAATCGTGAATTAGAGTTTTGAGCCCCGTAGAACTTATTTGTGGCATGGTGTCACTATTAATCCTGTTCTGGAATGCCGAGAAAAGCCCGAAGTGCGCTAAAGCTCGAAGGTCTAAGGTTTCTTGAAACCAAGCTCATTTAATGATATTCATGAGCGGATGACGTATTGCGGTAACCAGTCTTTGGTCTTCGTTCAATTCCATTGGTGATCCCAGGGGCTAGATGGCTGCCCAGATGCTGGAAAGGGGGATTAGTATTCAGCAGGAGCCTGGGGAGGAATCATACACAGCACATCATGTATTTTCAAAGATCAAATGCAAAGGAGGGGTTTAAGATTTCCACATAAAATTCAGAAGTTGTATTCAGCTGAGGAAAAAGGCCAGATTTCCCTGCAGTTTGGGACTTCCTCAGAGTCCCATAGAACTGGAATCTGACCTAAGCATGATGGTCAACTTTGAAGGGACAAGATACAAAGCAAACCTGGAGTGGCAGAAACTTGTCAGTTCTTGGTGCTTTCTAATATGATTGGTACAGTTACTGTAATTATGAACAATAAGACTGGCTACCATTTCTCTGGATCTACTGTGTACCAGACACTGTCCTAGGTGTTTTATAGGCATTAACATATATAGTTTCATTTTCCAGAGCAATCTTTCATACCGATTTTTTTTTTTTTTGCGGTACCGGGGATTGAACGCAGCGGCGTTCTACCTCCGCGCTATGCCCCCAGCCCTATTTTTTATACTTTTATTTTGAAACCGGGTCTCATGAAGTTACCGAGGGCCTCACTAAGGGGAGAGAGAGAAAGAGAGAGAGAGAGAGAGAGAGAGAGAGCTGAGGTTGGCCGCGAACCCGGATCCTCCGGTCTCCGCCTCCCAAAGTACTGGGATTACAAGCGTGCGTCACCACGCCCGGCCTTCATACCGATTTTAATACAAGAAAACCACTGCTGTGCATGGTGGTACACACCTGTAATCCCAGTACTTGGGAGTCTGAGACAGGAGGATTGTAGGTTCGAGGCCAGCCTCAGCAACTTAACAAGGCCCTTAGCAACTTAGTAAGACCCTGTTTCAAAATAAGAGATAAAAAGGGCTGGGGTCATAACTCAGAGGTAGAATGCCCCTGGTAGGGGCGTATGCCCCTGGGGTCATAACTCAGAGGTAGAATGCCATTGTTTTGTGTGTGTACCAAACATATACAAAACCAAAACAGAGAGAGAGGAAGAGAGAGGCTAAAACCATATACCACATATACCTGTGGCATTGAACACGTACGCATTTTGAGGCGGGGATGCCCGCAGAGCACGTTCTTGCTGTCTCTTCATTATTTCCATTAATCCACTCAATAGGACTAGTTCTTCCCCTAGTTCGGGTTGAAAACTTTGGCCCCATGAATTTTCTGGTCTCTCCTAGGTAATAAAAATAGTTCTCCAGTCACCTTCTCAAGTAAATTTAAGTTGCAAATTATGGTCCCAATTCAGTAATAAAAATATCTAGTTCCCTGTCATAATCCAGCTCCGAATTTCATTTAATATGGAGTCTGCCCCTCCTTCTCTGGCTTGGGCAGGAAACCAGCTCCAGGGAAGGGGTCCATGATAAGCCTCTTGGAGCTGTCCCTACTTGGGCACTCTTGTTTATGAGCTTGGAGGAAGTTGAGAGGAAAGGGGACCAGGAGTGTTCCTATGTGACAAGTACAGTTGGTCCTCTATGTCTGTGAGCTCCTCATCCATGGATCCCACCAACCAACCATGGATTCAAAATATTTGGAGAAAACAATCGTGTCCGTACAGAACACGTAAAGGCCTTCCCTCTGGCCGTTCTTCCCTAAATGATACAGTATTACGGCCATTTGTCATGCAAATGGGTTTAGGTACCATAAGTAATCTAGAGATGATCTGAAGTCTTTGCGAGGATGTGTGTAGGTTCTGTACAAATCTTACGCCATTTTATAGAAGGGACTTGTGCAGCCTCGGATTTGGGTATCAGTGTGGGGTCCTGGAACCAGTCCCCATGAATACCAGGGAACGACTCCCCCAAAGTGGCTACAGAGTGTGAGCTTTCTTTGGGCCTTCCAGGCGCTTAAGACTAACTGTCCTTCTAGGTCACATTTGTAGTTTGGAGATACGGGCTCATCACCCTGTTATCTACTGGGATCTTTACCTGGAAGGCCAGTGCGGGAGGTGTGCTGCCCTCCACGTGTGGCTCCTCTTCCGCTCCCCGGATGCTGGCTGGTCACAGCTGGTGACCCTGTTGTGGTCCTCTTGGCACACAGTCCTGTTGAATGGACCCTGAGCCACTCTCTCCTCCATGGTCCACACATTCTTTGTCCTGGTACACTCTAGAAGTGCACGCTGAATCTGGTGCCGTGACCTCTCTTTTGCCCTGCCATCAGAGCGCCTGGCTGCCTGCTATGGACTGACTGAATGGTGCCCCCTCCCAATTCATATATCAAAGCCCTAACCCGCGTGTGACTTATCTGGAAATAGGCCTAGAAGGAGGTAATTAGGGTTAAATAAGGTCATCAGGGTGGGGCCCTTGTCCTGTAGGATTGGTGTCCTTATGAAAAGTGACAACAGGAAGCATACTGTCTCGCTCGCTCTTTCTCCACCTAAACTCAGAGGAAGGGCCACGGGAGCACAGAACAGCCACGTGCAACAAGGAAGGGAGACTTCCCTAGAAACCACACCCTGCTGGATGTTGATCGGGGTCTTCCAGACCTCAGAAGCATGAGGAATCCATCTCTTTTATTTAACCCACTCAGACTGTGGCTTTTTGTCATGACAACCCAAGCCAATAAGACATGGCCCTTCTCTTACCTCTTAGGTTTCTCAGGTGTGACCCAGGCACCAGCCCTCGGTGCTGTTCAAACTTCCGGGCACATGCATTCAATTCTTTGGGAGGGACCCATGCAGCCCCTCTTCCTAGGCCTAAGAGAGGGAGAAGGTACCACCCCTCTCCCCTTTGGCAGGGCTGCGGTTGGCCTTGGCTCATGAACAGCTCTCTCCAAGGAAACCATTCTCTAATCATCAAATCCCAACTCTCTTAGATCCATAAAGTGGGTGAGAGGTTGTGGTCTGATGCTGTTGGCTAACCGCTCTGGTCAGGGGCTGTCGTGTTTGGATATAGAATGTTCCCTGGAAAGGCTCACGTATTGGCAAGGCAAATATGTTCAGAGGTGCAGTCATCGAATCAGGGCTCTAACCTCATCCATGGATAAGCCTTGCTGAAGGATTAATACTTTGAATGGATTTGCTGCGAGGTAACTTAGGCAGGTAGGGCATGGCTGGAAGAAATAGGTCACGGGGGTGTTGTCTTAGGGGCTAGATCTGTCCCTAGTCGCTTCCTGTCACCTTCTCTGCCTCTGGCCGCCACTGAGTTGAGCTCAGCTTTCCTTTGCCATGTTGTACTGCCATGATGTCTGCCTCGGAGTGGGCCAACTATGGACTACACCTCCAAAACCACGAGGTAAATAAACTTTCCCTTCTGTGTGTCGTTTATGTCAGGTATTTTGGTCACAACGATGGAAAGGTGGACTTACACAGTGCCGTCTCAGGCATGTGATACCTATCATCTTGATGTCAACCCAAACTTCCATTTTCATATCATTTTATACATAGCTGATAAGAAGCTAGACCCACATCTGGAATCTAGGTCTCTCTGACTACATTTTGTAGTCTTCTCCAAACTATACTATTCTGATTCTCCGCAGTGTATTTCAGACTGTAAGCTCATGAGGGCAGGGCAGTGTCTGTTGTATTTACCGCTGCATCCCTTGACTTCTAAGGTGCTCGGCACAGAGCCCACGCTACCGAGCACATGGAAATTACCACATGGTCGACAGTTAGTATAGTGCCTGGCATGTGACAAGGGCTTAATTGATACTGTTAAAAATGTTGAATGGTAGCCGGGCGTGGTGGCGCATGCCTGGAATCCCAGTACTTGGGAGGCTGAGACAGGAGGATTGCAGGTTCAAGACCAACCTCAGAAACTTAGTGAGGCCCTCTGCAACTAAGTGAGACCCTGTTTCAAAATAAAAATAAAAATAGGGCTGAGGGTGTAGCTCGGTGGTAGAAGGCCCTTGGGTTCAATCAGCAGTATCTAAAAAAAAAAAAAAAAATGTTGAATGGAGCTGAGAGGCCGGCTCGCCAGTGCCAGCATAAGTGCCAGAATAATCTTTCTGGGAATCACAGGAAGATGCTTGTTGGGCCTAGCCAATTGTGGCATGTGCCTGCAGTTCCAGTACTTGGGAGGCTGAGACAGGAGGATCGGAGGTTGGAGGCCAGTGTTAGCAACTTAGCGAGATCCTGTTTCAAAATAAAAAATGAAATGGGCTGAGGGTATAACATGGAGGTAGAATGTCCCTGGGTTCACACCCCAGTAATACACACACACACACACACACACACACACATGCTGGGACCTTCTAGCAGGCCAAGAAGGTCTATTCAGTGAAGGAAACTTCCATGCTGCCCAGCTGGGAAATGTTAACACCTGGCCATGTCCCATGGGAGTAGGCCAGGCCCGTTCCCGTCCAGGTCTGGCTTCCATCTCTTCTTTGCTTTCTTCCAGGCCTTCATGAGCCATCTTCTTCTCTCCTCTAGGCCTTTGATCTCAGCTCATCCCCAAAGGTGGTCTTCACTGAGACAGAGCCATGCTGCTATGCTGGAAGGGGCCGGCATCTCAGCTGCCCCGGAGGGCAAGAGACGCGTGCTGAGCCTCAGTGTCAGAGAGGGGGACAGCCCAAGGTTTGGTAGACCAGCTCGGCTGAAGCAAGAGGCACAACAGTGAGACCAAGAGGCTCAGGGTCATCGCTGTTTTAGTGCGATCCCTAAGGTGCTACGTGACTTTGGCAGAAAACCTTTCCTGTCTAAACAACCCGGGTGGGGAGACTTGACGGCTAATGCTTTGCATATGTATGTTGCAAGGAATAATGAGACAGTCTCCATGAAGCATATTTTGTCACTGGGGACAAACAGTACAAGCTATTTATTTTAAGAGCATGGCTTAACCGGCTCATCCAGCTTAACTGAAAAACACCCCCTGGCTATGCTGGCATGGGCTCTGGAGAAGCAACGAAGTCTAATTAGGTGTTCTTTTCTGCCTGGAGCCCAGATAGCCCCCTCCGGACAGAAGGCCAAATGCTGTTGGTCTGGCATTCAAGGCCCCACCAATGTGTCCATGGTCATCTAGAAGTCTTTACAGGGAGCTTCATCTGCACCAGGCCGGGTGGTGGGCCTTGGGGTGCATAACTGGAAATAGACTGGTGTCTCCATCTCTAGTTTCACCTCCTGTCGTTCTCACAATGCTGCACCGCAGGTACCAGCAGCTTCTACTCACACGGTCTGTCCTTTCTTCCCCGAATGTCCTTTTCTCTCCTCCACCTGCTGATCCTTGCTTCTCATTTCCCCCTCTGAGGTTTCCACGGGCCCCCTATGTAGAAGGCGTGGCTCTTTGCGGCCCTGTGAGATGTGAGGGCAGAGAGCGCCTGCCCAGCTTCAGCCTTCTTGGTATTGAATCACCCACTCTGTAGAGTGACCGATGGTCCTGGATCACCCTCAGAGCGCTTAGTTACTCAGAGCCAAACAGGACCTCATGTTTAGGTGGTTTCACTCACGCATCTGCCTCAGGACCCCAACCTGGCATCAGGACTCTGGCAGATTGCGGGGTGGGAGGCAGTTGTATTTTTTTTTTTTTTTTGCGGTACCGGGGATTGAACGCAGGGGCGTTCTACCTCCGCGCTACACCTCCGGCCCTATTTTTTTTTTTATACTTTATTTTGAAACCGGGTCTCACGAAGTTGCGGAGGGCCTCACTAAGGAGAGAGAGAGAGAGAGACAGGGAGAGAGAGAGAGCGAGAGAGAGCGAGAGAGAGCGAGAGAGCTGAGGCTGGCTGCGAACCTGGATCCTCCGGTCTCCGCCTCCCAAAGTACTGGGATACAAGCGTGCGCCACCACGCCCGGCGCAGTTGTATTTCTCATCAAGTAATATGTATTATCGCTTTGTGGAAAACTGGAGTCCGGGGTGTGTAGTTAGAAGGTACAAAAGACCCTGGGATGCTTGCATGATAGTGAGATGAGAATAATACTGTGGTGTTTGATTGATTAGTGTTTTCTCTTTCAAAGGAAAGCCAGGCTCATTTTCCAACTCGAGGAGGAAGCCTCGGCCATGGGCCAGCAGAGGGTGGGCAGCTGAGCAGGAGCTGGCTCCTCACCACCTGCTAGGACACAATCTAACGATCCATCCGCTCCTCCCCCAGGGAACCCACCCATCCTAGCAAACAGGCCTGTCTTGAATCCCCCAAAAAGCACTGACCACTTCCCTCTTTACCTCCTGTTTTAAAATGGAGAGCATCATAGAAAATTTGAGGTAGAACAGGACCAACAGATTAGGAGACAATTGACATTGAAAAGATACTTCATGAGCCGAGTGTGATGGTGCACGCTTTTAATCCCAGTACTTGGGAAGCTGAGACAGGGGGATCATAGTTTTGAGGCCACCCTCACCAACTTAGTGAGACAGGAGCATCACAGGTTTAAGACCAGCCTCAGCAACTTAGAAAGGCTCTCAGCAACCTAGTGAGACCCTGTTTCAAAATGAAAAATAAAAAAAGGGCAGGGGATATAGCTTGGAGGTAGAATACCTCTAGGTTCAATCCCCAGTACTACCAAAAAAAAAAAAAATCCTCCATTTCCCTCTGGCGTCTTCTGTCATACTAACTGATTCCTTGGGAGTACCCATCTTTTCTCTGATTGTTTCTAAAATTTCCTCTTCATCCTTAATTTCTGTAGTTTCCCTTGATAAGTGAGGTATGGATTTATATCTATGTTTTCTGTTCATTACAGTAGTAGGGGTTTTTGCTTTCTATGGTTTTGTTTTTCATGTTTTATTACTTGTGGTCTGAAAATATTAAATGGAAAAATTCCATAAATAAACCGATCATCAGTTTTAGATTAATGGCCCCTCTGAGTAGTGTGATGAAATGTTGTGCCCTCCTGCTCCATCCTGCCTGGGACGTGAATCATTCCTTTGTCCAGCATATCCATGCTGTATATGTTACCCTTCCATTAGCCATATCTTAGTCATCTAGGTTATCATGTCTATTGTCATGGTATGCTTGCATTCAAGTAACTCCTGTTTTACTTCATAATGGCCCTAAACTGAAAGAGTAGTGATGTTGGAAATTTGGATATGTCAAAGAGAAGCCGTGAAGTGCTTCCTTAGAATGAAAAGGTGGAAGTTCTCAATAAGGAAATAAAACAAATCCTATGCTGAGGTCGCTAAGATCTGTGGCGTATTATAATAGTTCTATTTTATTGTTAGTTATTAATCTCTTACTGTGCCTAATTTATAAATTAAACTTTATCATCATGTGTGTATAGGAAAAGAGACAGTACATATGGCATTTGGTACTATGTTGGTTTCAGCTATCCACTGGGGATCTTAGAATGTTTCCCATGAAGGGGGACTATTGTATTTGTAGTGCCTTTTGGTTTTTTTTTTTTTTTTTTTTTT
>PVJS01050520.1:0-14284 GCA_004027185.1 Glis glis | reverse complement strand
AGCTGAGGCTGGCCGCAAATCCAGATCCTCTGGTCTCAGCCTCCCAAGTACTGGGATTATAAGCGGAGGCCACCACGCCCGGCTTATTTATTTATTTATTTATTTTTTGCGGTACCGGGAATTGAACCCAGGGGCATTCTACCTCCGAGCTACACCCCCAGCCCTATTTTTTTTTTTATCCTTTATTTTGAAACCGGGTCTCACGAAGTTGCAGAGGGCCTCACTGCGTAGCTGAGGCTGGCCACGAACCCGGATCCTCCAGTCTCCGCCTCCCGAGTACTGGGATTACAAGTGTGCACCACCACGCCCGGAACTATTTTTTTATTTAGAAACAGGGTCTCACCAAGTTGCTGAGGGCCTCACAAAGTTGCTGAGGCTGTCCTTGAACCTATGATCTTCCGGTCTCAGCCTCCCAAGTACTGGGATCACAGGTATGACCCACCACACCTGGCGTAAGGTGTACATTTCTGAGCATGCTTAGCTTAAAGTCATAGCTCAAGAAGGAGTGATAGCAGACACACTTCTGAGCATGCTCAGCTCAAGGTAATAGAGCACATGTTCAAAAGGTTAAGATGGTGGACCACTTCTGGGCATGCTTGGTTCAGTATTTCAAAGAGTCAAGTTTACTTTAGGTTGCCTAAAAGAATGAATCAGAATGACTGGGTGACCTTTGAGGGTTCTCTGTAAGTTTGAGAGCATTTTAGATAAAACAAAAAGAAAGGACAGGCGGGGCATGGTGGCACACGCTTATAATCCCAGTACTTGGGAGGCTGAGACCGGAGGAACGCAGGTTCAAGGACAGCCCCAGTAAGTAGTGAGACTCTCACTTGTGGTACTTGGGATGGAACCCAGGGGCATTCTACCTCCAAGCTACACTCCCAGCCCTAATAAAAAAAAAAAAAAACAGGGTCTCACTAAGTAGCAGAGGGCCTCAGTAAGTTGCTGAGGCTGGCCACAAACCTGTGATCCTCCCGTCTCAACCTCTCCAGTAATGGGATTATAAGTGTGCACCACCACGCCCAGATCTAGACTCTATCAATCTACTATACTCTCACTATCAATCTAGCAAGACTCTGTTCCAAAACAAAAATAAATCGGGCTGGGGGTATAGCTCAGAGGTGGAATGCCCCTGGGTTCAATCCCCAGCACCAAAAAGAAAAAAAGAAAGGACTCTGAAGGTATGTTAATGCAGGAGTTTGCCCCCAGAGATACCTGCCTACCGTGGAGGCTAACAGCATGATTGTATTTGAAAGTAATTAAACATCATATTTGAAATAAAACTTTCCTTTCAGTCTAGCTTTCCTCTCAAGCTATCCTGAACTACTACACTTTCACAAATCTGCGATTTCACACACAACACAGTCTTGCCGCGCTCGACACGTTTTGCAAGACCATCTTGTACTTCTCGCCTTCTTTAACCTCTGGGACACCCTCTCCTGTGGCTTTCCTGTCTCTTTGGATATTCTTTCTCAGTTTCCTTTGCTGGCCTCTCAGCCTTAGCTCACCCCTTGACTTGGGGAGCTCTCCACACCATTCCTGGGTGGCTTTGTCCTCACCCCGACTTTAGCTATTTCTCAAATGATCTGAAAACCTCCAAATACTGCACGCCCTTAGGACTCCCCTTATTAAACTGCCTGTTCTACATCCACTGGGCCTTGAAACGAACGTGTCCAAGACAAAGCACTGCCGTCCTCTCCCCTGCTCTTCCTCCTGGTCTTCCACTAAGGAGCCCAAGTCAGAAACCGCTCTGAGACTTTTCCCTCTCTCCTCCGGCTCTTCCAGTCGCTCACCACGACCCGCAGGTCCTTGCTCTGGGATCTCTCAATGGCCATCTCACTTTCAGACACTGCCTTTAGCTGCCCCCAGCCTCCGCCCACCCCTCCCATCTGTTCGCCATTGTCTCCCAAAGCACACGCCTGACCGCAGCCACCATGTAAAACTCCTCGGTGGCCTCTACGGCCCTCAGGGTGCGGCCCAGCCTCTGCTCGGTGCCTGGCTGTGTGCCAAGTCTTTCCTGCCTAGCATTCTCTCAAATCTCCCTCTACCACACACCAAGTCTATGGAACTGCTGGTTCACAGCCCAGTGCTCCACCTCAGGCTCAGCCCTCGGCCGCCATGTCCTTCCCCTCCCACGCTCCCTGACCCCTCCCTCCCTCCCTTCCTTCCTTCTTTCCTTCTTCCTCTTCTTTCTCTACTGGAATTGAACACTGGGGCATTCCACCTCTAAGCTACATCCCCAGCCCTTTTTATTTTGACCCAAGGGTCTCACTAAATTACTACGGCTGTCCTTGATCCTGTGATCCTCCTGTCTCAGCCTCCCAAGTGTTGAGATTACAGGCATCGCCACCACAAAGCCACTCGTGACCAACCTGCTCGGTCTGACTTGGCTTCCCCTGCTCCCAGGGCACTTTGCCCCTACCAAGCCATATCCCTGTGGCTCCTTACTAGAACCACTATTTGTGTGTGTGTGTGTGTGTGTGTGTGTGTGTGTGTGTGTGTGGTACTTGGGATGGAACCCAGGGACATTCTACCTCCGAGCTACACCCCCAGCCCTATTTTATTTTTTATTTGGAAACAGGATCTCACTAAATTGCGGAGGACCTCACTAAGTTGCTGAAGCTGGCTGCAAACCTGTGATCCTCCTTTCTCAGCCTCCCAAAGACTGGGATTACAGGCATGCGCCACCACAACCAGCTCTAGAACCACTGATTTACCTGATTATCTCCCCGCCAACCTTGAAGCTTCTTGAGAGCAGGAAGCATAGTTTATTTTCTGTGTATCTCCACACCCAGGCTCAGTGCCTGCCACAAAACAATTGCTTAATAAACGCTGGACAGGTTAATGCTTGCTTTTCTTTATCTGCAGTGCTTTTTTTTGTGGTGATTTTTTTCTTTAGAGCTTTGTTGTTGTTTTTCCCTTATTACCTGGATTAAATTCCCAGAATCACCAAAAAATAATTGTATTGTCAGTATATTACATTCACTTTGTGTGTGTGTGTGTGTGTGTGTGTGTGTGTGTGTGTGCGCGCGCGCGGTACTGGGGATTGAACTCAGGATCTCACCCCTGCTTCTATTCCCTTTCTCTCTTTTTTAAATTTTTATTTATTTATTTATTTAGTTAGTTAGTTAGTTGGTAGCCCTTTTTATTTTTTTATTTTGAGACAGGGTCTCACTAGGTTGCTGAAGCTAGCCTTGAACCTACAATCCTCCTGTCTCAACCCTCCAAGTACTGGGATGCTGATGGATTGAACCGGTTCTCCGAGGGGGTTTTCCTCACAACCCTACCCCCATGCCTAATTACTGCTTCCCAAAAGGATCCCGCCCCTTCCTGGGAACCGCTCAGGCTTCTGGCGCGCGCGCCATCCCACCGACCAATAAGTTTAGAGGCCACGCGGGCCTCCAATAAGACGCAACACGGGGTCCGGTCAACCAATGGCAACGGGCCAACTCAGCCTAAGCCGGGATTTAATCCCAAACGCGTAGTGCCGCTCTCTTTGATCGCCTTTCTTCTGACGACCCCCCCCATCGCTGACCCCCGCCGCTTGAATAAGTCTCTTGGCTGCATGGTCGTCTCCGGTGCGGTTGTTTTTGCCCTTCAGATGCCACTTTTATTTTACAGATAGAAAGCTGTATTCCCTTGATTTCATCAGACCTTTGACAAAACACAGCTGAAGACAGTCAGGAACAGGCATTTATGCTTAAACTAAGAAAGAAGAAACTAAGCCAGGAGTGGTGGCACACGCCTGTAATCCCAGTACTTGGGAAGCTGAGACAGGAGGATCCAGGTTCAAGGCTAGCCTCAACAACTTAGTGAGATCCTGTTTCAAAATAAAAAGTGGCTGGGGGTATAGCTCAGAGGTAGAATGCCCCTGGGTTCAATCCCCAGTACCAAAAGAAAAATAAATAAATAAATAAGCCAGGTGTGGTGGCGCAGTTTGTAATCCCAGTACTTGGGAGGCTGAGACAGGAGGATTGCAGGTTAAGGCCAGCCTCAACCACTTAGCGAGGCCCTCTGCAACTTAGTGAGACCCTGTTTCAATTTAAAAAAATAACAAAAATAGGGTTGGGGATGTAGCTCAGAGGTAGGACGCCCCTGAGTTCAATCCCCAGTACTGCAATAAATAAATATAAACAAACAAATAAACAAACAAATAAATAAAATAGGCCTGGGGGTGTAGCTTAGAGGTAGAATGCCTCTGAGTTCAATCACCAATACTGCAAAAATAAAAAATAAAAAAGGTCTGGGAAGCTGAGTGTGGTGGCGCATGCTTGTAATCCCAGTACTTGGGAGGCTGAGACAGGAGGATTGCAGGTTCACGGCCAGCCTCAGCAACTTAGTGAGGCCCTTCGCAACTTAGTGAGACTCTGTTTCAAAATAAGAAATAAAAGAGGGCTGGGGGTGTAGCTTGGAGGTAGAATGCCCCTGGGTTCAATCCCCAGTGCCAAGAAAAAAAAGGTTGGGGGTGTAGCTCAGAAGTAGAAACCCCCCGAGTTCAATCCCTAGTACCCCAAATAATAATAATAAAATAATAATAATAATAATAATAATAATAATGCAAAAAAAAAATAATAATAATAATGCTAAGGGTGTAGCTCTGAGGTAGAATGCCCCTCGATCCAATCCCCGGTACAAGAAGAAGAAAAAGAAGGAGGAGGAGAAGAGTGTGAACTTCCCCTGAGGGAAAGCCTCTGACCAGCGGTCTGGGGGAGGAGGGAGTGAGAACCTGTCTGTGACATTTTGAAAGTACCAAGTTCATTGTCACCTTGAGCTTTTCCTGTGAGGCAGGAGTGACAGAGGCGGGGGCTTTTGCCCTCTCCAGTGGGCAGGACTAGAAGGCGGATTTCCCTGCTGACTGTTCCCTTTTGAGCATCTGTGGCCGCAAAGGAGGCTGCCCCCGGAACCCCCACCTATTTTTAGCCTCAATTCAACACAGCCTCTAGACAGCAGCTCTCCCAAGTATCTCTGTGTTGATTTTCACTCTTGCTGTCGCTAATATGAATCATCCAGGGCTGGCCCAACTCATTGCTAGACTTGAAGTTGAGAACAAAAAGAGCTGAATTGTAGCTGGGTGCTAGGGTACAGGCCTGTAACCCAATACTTGGAAGGCTGAGATAGGAGGATGACAGGTTTGAAGCCAGCCTCAGCAACTTAGCGAGACCCTGTTTGAAAATAAAAAGGGCTGGGGGTGCAACTTAGAGGTAGAAAGCCCCTGGGTTCAGTCCCCAGTAAAACACATACACACACTTGAAGTTAAGAGTTAATTAAGAGGCCGGGCGTGGTGGCGCACGCTTGTAATCCCAGTACTTTGGGAGGCGGAGACCAGAGGATCCGGCTTCGAGGCCAGCCTCAGCTCTCTCTCTCTCTCTCTCTCTCTCTCTCTCTCTCTCTCTCTCTACTTAGTGAGGCCCTTTGCAACTTCATGAGACCCGGTTTCAAAATAAAGTATAAAAAAATAGGGCCGGGGGTGTAGCGCGGAGGTAGAACGCCCCTTGGTTCAATCCCCGGTACCGCAAAAAAAAAAAAAAAGTTAATTAAGGCTTCTAACAGTGGGAAGTTGTGATGATCCCTGACATCTAATACAAGGGTAACCTCCTGTACAACTTTTATAAAATAATTTAGCAAATGTTCCTAAGTAGCAGCAGTTGAATGAATTTTTTGTTATCAGAGTCTAAGATCCAGAGCCTACACTGGAAAATCTAAACTTCTCCTTAGGATTTCCTCTGCAAGGGAAATTTATCTGTGAAACAAAATGTTCTAGATGTTTCCTGAGTCAAGAAGACTATAAACATTGTTCTTGGAACACCAATGAGCTTTTCACTTTAACTTCTGATTATATTAGTTCATGTATACTTTGTTAAACCAGGTCAAGCTCTTGAGATACGATATTTTGCAGTAGAAATGCCCCTGCTGCTGAAAGCCAGCAAACAACCCCCCGGATGGGCAGCTGGTGACCTTAGCAGCCCCATCCCACCAGGGGCCCCAGACACACAGCCTCACAGCCTCACAGTCCTTGATGGGAGGGGGTTGCCTCTCAAACAGCAAAACTGAATTCCATTCTAGCTCCTTCCCCCCATTCTATTTCCTCAAAGCATCTCTAACACTGGGGGACATTCTAAAGTAGCTCCTACCTCAACTTCCTGTTTCTCTCTCTCTCTTTTTTTTTTTTTTTTTGCGGTACTGGGGATTGAACCCAGGGGCGTTCTACCTCCGCACTACACCCCCGGCCCTATTTTTTTTTATACTTTATTTTGAAACCGGGTCTCACGAAGTTGCAGAGGGCCTCACTAAGTAGAGAGAGAGAGAGAGAGAGAGCTGAGGCTGGCCGCGAACCCGGATCCTCCGGTCTCCGCCTCCCAAAGTACTGGGATTACAAGCGTGCGCCACCACGCCCGGCCCCACAAAAAATTTTTTTAAAAAATAAATAAAAAAGGCCGGGCGCACACACACACGTGTGTGTGTGTGTGTGTGTGTGTGTGTGTGTGTGAAATATTAACAGAGAAGGAGAATTAAGCGACAACTGTGATAGTGATGGGGATAAAGGATCCTCAGGCCTAAATGAAAGGACTGGGGAGCCAGGCATGGCAGCGCATGCCTATAATCCCAGTACTTGAGAGGCTGAGCCAGGAGGATCACAGGTTCAAGGATAGCCTCTGCAAATAGTGAGACTCTCATCAACTTAGTGAGACCCTGTTTCAGAATAAAAATAAAATAGGGCTGGGGGTATAGCTCAGAGGTAGAATGCCCCTGGGTTCAATCCCCAGTGCAAAAAAAAAAAAAAAAAAAAAAGAAAGAGAGAGAGAGAGAGAGAGAGAGACTGGGTAGGGAAAACACAAAAGAAATGGATATTCTCCTCCTCACCCAACGGACCTCATCCCACCCCACAGAAGTGTCTAGAAGTGTCTAGCTAAGGGTCCAAATGTAGAACACAAGCAATAACTAAGCAGTACAAGCCAAGTGTGGCCCAATGTGCAGGCATGGTAAGAACTAGAAGGATTGGAAGAGGGCAGAGCCCTGAGAAGAAGCAGGCAGGGAGAGTCCTGGAAGGGCGAGTCCTGGCAAGGAAGCTGGAAGAAGCTGGTCCCTGGGCAGGGAGGGAGGGGAGAGGGCAGAGTCCTCCTGAGGCCACAGCAGCTGGGACCAAGTGTTGTGCCGGTATGAGAATATAATTAGATCTTTTCTATCAAAGGAATAGCTTGACTTAGGCTCTGTTTTGTAGAACCACCATTGTATAACCTTGTGTGCACTTGTATTTTTTGTAAAGATAGCATTTCCTAGAAATTGTGAGTGCCATTCTCCTCCCCACCCCTAGCATCCCCTTCAGCCAATGGCATAAAAATTGTGAGGCCATGCTCCCACCAATAGGAGCACAGCACAGGAGCCCGTCCCTGAATACCCAGCAGTTTCCCGCCACAACTTGCCTACCCAACTTTACTGGTGGTCTCACTACTTGCTGAGGCTGTCCTCAAACCTGTGATCCTCCTGGCTCAGGCTCTCAAGTACTGGGATCCCTTTTTGCAAAAAGTAAAATTTGCCTTGACAAACCACTTTCAAATATGTGTCTTTTCTTACGACACCATGGAAATTTGTTTCTAACCCTGGGGAGCAGTGGGGATGAAAGGAGACTAAGCTGGGTTGGGTCTGACCCTGAGGGCTGTCAATGCCAGCTGGGGAATTCAGAGTTTTGTTTTTGTTTTTGTTTTGTTTGTGGTACTGGGGATTGAACCCAGGAGCATTCTACCTCTGAGCTACACCCCCAGTCCTATTTTTTTTTATTCTTTATTTTGAAGCAGGGTCTCACTAAGTTGTGGAAGGCCTCACTAAGTAGCTGAGGCTGGCCGCGAACCTGGATCCTCCAGTCTCAGCCTCCCAAGTACTGGGATTACAAGCATGCACCACCACGCCTGGCTTCTTTTTTATTTTGAAACAGGGTCTCACTAAGTTGCTGAGGCTGTCCTGGAACCTGCGCTCCTCCTGTCTCAGTCTCCCAAGTACTGAGATTACAGGCATGTGCCACCACGCCCGGCTTGAATTCAGAGTTTTTCCTGAGGGCCACAGTAGATCACTGGAGGTTCTTTATAGGAAATGATAGGATAAAAATGTTTACTAGAGCTGGGTGTGGTGGTGCACAACTTTAATCCCAGCTACTCGGGAAGGTTAAGGCAGGAGAATCACTAGTTTAAGGCCAGCCTGGGCAACTTAGAGAGACCCTGACTCAAAATTAAAAATGACCTCTGTGTGGTGTCCCACATCTGTATCCCAGTACTTGGGAGGCTGAGACAGGAGGATCACAGGTTCAAGACCAGCCTCAGCAACTTCATGAGACTCAGCAACCTAGCAAGACTCTGTTTCAAAACAAAAAATAAAAGAAAAAGGGCTGGGATTAGCTTAGAGGTAGAACACCCCTGGGTTCAGTCCCCAGTAACACACACACACACACACACACACACACACACACACACATACACACACACATACACACCTCACACGGCTGGGGATGTAGTTCAGTGGTAGAGCACCCCTGAGTTCCATCCCTAGTTCAGTTAAAAAAAAGTATTGGAAATAATTTTTTTTCTTGTTCTAGGGATCAAACCCAGGGCTTTGTGCATGCTAAACACCAGCTCTAACAACTGACCTACACCCCAGCCCCAAGAAATTTAATCATATAATTATAACCCTTTTACTTTTATTTATTGAATTGTTGGTACTGGGAATTGAACCTAGGGACATTCTACCTCCAAGCTACACCCCAGCCCAATTTTATTTTTATTTTGAAACAGGTCTCACTAGTTTGATGAGAGTCTCACTACTTGCTGAGGCAGTCCTTGAATCTGCGATCCTCCTGTCTCAGCCTCCCAAGTACTGGGATTACAGGCATGCACCACCATGCCTAGCTTTTATTTTTATTTTTTGGAAATACAGTCTTGTTAAATTGCTAAGGCTGGCCTCGAACCTTTGATCCTCCAGTTTCCACCTCCCAAGTACTAGGAATACAGGCATGTGCTACCACCTGTGTCCACTTCAACGTTCTGAGCCTCAGTTTCATTTGTTTATTTATTTATTTGTTTATTTTTGTGATACTGGGGGTTGAACCCAGGGGCCTTCTACCTCTGAGCTACACGCCTAGCCCTATTTTATATTTATTTTGAAACAGGGTCTCACTAGGTTGATGAGGGTCTCACTACTTGCTGAGGCTGTCCTCAAACCTGCGATTCTCCTGTCTCAGCCTCCTGAGTCCCAGGATTACAGGCGTGTGCCACCATGCCTGGCTTTCAATTTCCTTTAAAACAGAGAGAATGGTACCTATCTAACAATGGTTCTGAAAATTAAATAAGATCATTGTATTTGATAACTATATCAAATGCTGTCTAACATTTGGACAAGTTACCCCAGTGTAACAGGGCTGCAGAGAAGGATGGTCTGGGCATCATTTCAAACGCAGGATGAATGGAGCTGACATGGCAGGAGCAGGAGCCCTCTTTAATGGAGTCTGTCCCTGGGACTGCAATCAATGCAGCACTGTTGTCTCAGCCAAATACCCAGCCTCCAAGAACATCCTCAACCCAGCTTTCCTGAAATCCCCTCAGGAAAATGCGATTCCTCAGGGGAATCGCATTCCACAGATGGCCAGAAGATGTCGCTGCAGACAGCATCATCCACCCGTGTTCCTCTTCCCAGTGTGGATTTCCACCCTGCCCTTTGTGAAGAAAAACCCCATTGTGACTCCCCACCTGCTCCCTCAAGCCATGCCCTGCTCTGCGAGGACGCTTCCCCTGCGTGTGTCCCCAGCCTCCTGCCCTGAAATCCCTCTTGGGACTTTGCTGCCGTCCTGGCAACCCGGGGTGACCTGCGCCCTTCAAGCTGCAGAGCACATGGAGCCTGGGCTCGCGGTGGTTCCCTGCTCTCTGTTCATCATCAGGTTCGTAAGGATTCCGTACCAGGAATTCCCCATGCGCTCAACCCCGCCCAGGTCCCCCAGCCCCTGGAGCTGTCCGAGGGCAGGGGCTTTCCTGCTCCTAATTCTCCCACTCTTCTCAAAGGGCCCGATTTCCAAACATTTGCGTGGGAAGATTTGGTGATGCATTAATCTGCCTCACTTTCTAAAAATATCAGTGTTTTTGGTAAAAATAATAATAATAATAATCCCTAATCTTTAGCCTACAAACAGCCCTAGCATACAGGAAATGATGAGCGTGACTGAGCCAAGTGAAGTGACTTATCCAGAGGGAGTATGTGACAGTCACAGGCCTGGACTCTGACAACTGAGACCTGGTAACAACAACAAAAACAAAAAGTATTCCAGGCCAATGTGTCCCTTTCTCGCTGCTCAGGGCCTCTGGTTGCGACTCTTCTTACTCTGTCTCCCATTTGCTTTTAGTGTGTAAAAATCAGCTAAGAATAACTGTCAGGACCAATGTTTTTACAGGTATCTTTCAAATCTCAAATTATAATGCTTATCCAAGCAACCTGGGGTTCTGCTCCAGAGAATGGAGTTTCTAAATGGAGGTCAGGAGGGCATTCCCTTAGAGTTTACAAGAAAGGGCTGGGAGCAAGGTTCCCAGTTCCCACTCTATTTATGATCTAAAACTATTTTAGCAACTCTAATTCTATTTCCCTTTGTCTTAAACTATTCCTAAGAACTCGTCCCATAGGAAGAAAGGAGTTTCCACTCTTCCGTGGTTTCTGGTGTTGTGTTTGGCTCGGCCCCTGATACTGAGAAGGATCATAAGCTCCTACCTAATTATGGGGCCCAAGAACAAGGGCCTCAGCTGGGCGTGGTGGTGCACACCTGTAATCCCAGTACTCGGGAGGCTGAGAAAGGAAAATTGCAGGTTCGCAGCCAGCCTCAGCTACTTAGGCCCTCCGCAACTTAGTGAGACCCTGTTTCAAAATAAAGAATAAAAATAGGGCTGGGGGTGTAACTTGGAGGTAGAATACCCCTGGGTTCAATCCCCAGTACCACAATAAATAAATAACATAAAATAAAAGTAGCTCAGAGGTAGAATGCGCCTGGGTTCCATCCCCAGGGAAAAAAAAAAAAAAACCAACACCTCAGACATGTGTCTTATATCCTGCCAAGTGAGGCTCTTGTGTGGGACCTGTTTTATTTCTAAGTCTCCTCCTACCCTGACTAAACTAAGAATGAATTTATACTCGAGACAAAATAGCAAGGACTTTGGTATGCAGGGAAACAATGTGTGTTCAGCCTCCACCACCTTCCTGATCCAACCACTCCTCCCAGAACACAACAGAACATGCTCAATCCTACACACCTCTAAACATCACTGGTTACTGCCAACAAGCCGTGAAAAGGGAGAGCCAGGAGCCCGGGCCAAGCCCGACATGTGCCGGCCTCCTCCTTCCCTTCCAGCAACTTCCCCAACAGGCAGCCTGGGCACGTGCTTAGGGCACCCCGGCACAGCAGAACTGCACAAGGTGTCTACTGAAGTAATGCCTGTGTAGTTCCTGAGAGAAAAAAATCAGAACTTTGTTGGACTTGTATCTCTTTTACAGTGTAGTGTTTAAAAATTGCTTTGGGGAGCCAGGTGTGGCAGTGCAAGCCTGTAATCCTAGTACTTGGGAGGCTGAGACAAGAGGATCACAGGTTCAAGGCCAGCTTCAGCAATTTAAGAAACCCTCAGCAACTTAGTGAAACTGTGTTTCAAAATTAAAAAATTAAATAGGACTGGGGGTGTAACTCAGAGATAGAACGCTCCCAGGCTCACTCCCTAGTACCACACACACAAATTGCTTTGGAGGAGGGACAACCCCCTTGGGGACTCAGAGTCTGCAATTCTAACTCTGCAGGCCAAAAGCAGCCCTGTGCATCCCAGATGGACACACCTGCCCCCAGCCTCCTCAGGAGCAGAGATCCTATGAGGCCAAGGAAGTGGAAGGTTGGGGGCCTTCCCCAGACCACCACTAGAGCATCAGACCTTGCCTGGAAAAGAGGCTGGAGGCTTAGGGCCTGTGGGCTCCAGAAGATGCAGAAATGCATTTTGTGTGGTTTTCGTAATCTTTCAAAATTTGAAAATTTTCATATCAAAATCTACTTTGACTCTTTTTTTTTTTTTGGTGGTACTAGAGGCTGAACCCAGGGGCAGTCTACCCCTAAGCTACACCTCCAGCCCTATTTTATTTATTTATTTATTTTATTTATTTATTTTGTGTGTGTGGTGCTGGGGGTTGAACCCAGGGGCATTCTACCTCTGAGCTACACTCCCAGCCCTGTTTTTTGTTTTTTATTCTGAAACAGGGTCTCACTAAGTTGCTGAGAGCCTCATTAAGTTTCTGAGGCTGGCCTCAAACCTGTGATCATCCTGTCTCAGTCTCCCAAGTACTGGGATTACAGGCGTGTGCCACCATACCCGGCCTGTTTTGTGTGTGTTTTTTTCTTTAATAGTGAAAGCTCAGTACTGAACTCAGAGCGCACCACAGCAGAGGTTACTGGGCTGCATGGGAGGGGCGTGCGCTCAGATCTGGGCTCCTGGGGAGCCCGCCACTCGCTGTGGACGCGTATGGCAGCTTCGCTCTTCTGTGAAACCTGCCTGGCCCCTGTGGTAGGTGTTTGTGCTTGAGATCCCATTAAACTGCAGAATTTGTAGCAAAGAGAACACAGGAAGGCTTTGTTTATTTTCACTTCACTGTGAAAGGTCCTGAGCTGTTTTCCCATAGGAAAAGAACCATGGCGGGAGGACTTGGGCTCTGAGGGCGCTGTCGATGGTTAACTAACCACCATGGGAAGAAAGGAGACTGAGCCTGAGACAGGATGCACAATATAGTCAGAGGGCTGGCAATGGAGCTCAGTGGTACACTGCTTACGTAGTATGCATGGAGGCCCTGGGTTCACTCCCCAGCAACACACACACACACACACACACACACACACACACACACAGAATGTCACAGAGGGGCTCACCATCAGGACTGTGCCTGCCTTGCTTGGCCTTCAAGGACTCTGCCACCGCTCCTCTGGCTCCACCCTGGCTGTACTGAGTGACTGGTAGCCTGATTCAGGAGTTCAATTTACAGGGGCTGAAACAATTTAGGTTTAATTGCTTGTCAACTGGCACAGGACCACGATGTGAAGAAAAGCGGAGGATAGCTGGGTGTAGTGGCCCATGCCTATAATCCCAGTGACTCAGGGGACTGAGGCAGGAGGATTGCAAGTTCAAGGTCATCCCGGGCAACTTGGCAAGTAAAAGCCAAGCGTGGTGGTGCTCCCTTGTAATCCCAGTACTTGGGAGGCTGAGACGGGAGGATCGCAGATTCACAGCCAGCCTCAGCTACTTAGTGAGGCTCTCGGCAACTTAGCAAGACCCTGTTTCAAAAAGAAAAAATAAAATAGGGCTGGGAATGTAGCTCAGAAGTAGAATGCCCCTGGGTTCAATCCCCAGTACCACCAAAATAAATAAGTAAAATAAAATAAAAGTAAAAAACACTGGGGATATAGCTCAATGGTAGAGAACCCCTGGGTTCAATCCCTAGTACCACAAGAGTAAAAGGAAAGGAAGACAGGAAGGGAGGGAGGGACGAAGGGAGAGAGGGGATCCTGGAGCACCTGGCTGAACCTACAGGAAATGTCTAGCTGCCACGCCACGGGCACTTGAGGCAGTAGGTTTAGCCCACACCGTACACTTCCTACCTAGGAAGGTGCGCGCAGTGCCTGCGGTCCTGCTGGGTCCTGATCAGGCTCCTTTCCCATGGGGCTGCTCCTGCCCACAGTGAAGTCCAAGTGTGAGGGGGTCAGCCACCAGCCTGGCATTCTCTACGGCTGTATCCTGGGCTAAAATACGAAGTAGTTTCAAGGTCAAACTAATTCTTTCGCCTTCTGCACTAAAAAGAAAGGGGGGACCTAGGAGCATAGCTTAGCGACAGAGCAAGGGCTCCGCATGCACTAAGCCCCTAGGTTCAATCCCCCCCCCACACACAGCCAAATAACATTAAAAAATAGTTATGTAAGGTTTTAACCATTTTAAATTATTTGTTTATTTTGGTACTGGGGATTGAACCCAGGGGCCTTCTACCTCCAAGCTATACCCCCAGTCCTTTTTTATTTTTTTATTTTGAAACAGGGTCTCACTAAGTTGCTGAGGCTGGCCTCAAACCTGCAATCCTCCTAGCTCAGCCTCCCAAGTACAGGGATTAAAAGCATATGCCACTATGCCCAGCCCAATTTTTTTTTTATTTTAAAACAGTGTCTTGCTAAGTTGCTGAGAGCCTCTCTAAATTGCTGAGGCTGACCTGGAACCTGCGATCCTCCTATCTCAGCCCCTGGGTTCAATCC
>PVJS01050519.1:0-14282 GCA_004027185.1 Glis glis | reverse complement strand
TGTGTGTGTGTGTGTGTGTGTGTGTGTGTTTCTATCACTCTGATCTTCATTGTGATGTATACTTACAATGCATCAACAAAAAAATTTATTGTCTTTCTCTGAGAAGTAGACTAGGGGATAAATTAATATTTTTTGTTTTACCATACTGCAAATATAAGTAGAGGGAAAAAAGGGGAAACATTGAGTCAATAATGTATGGTGCCCACAAACCTATAAAGAAGATGCTCATCTCATTTTGAAGATGAGCAAAATGGTGACTGGACTTCTTTATGGCTCCATACACTGTAAGTTAAAAATTTAGGGGCCAATGCTAGCTTCCTTGATTCTAAAGACATGCTCCGCCCCATGCTTTATGCTGTCTCTCAAAGAGTATACCATTCTCATCGTGCCTTGGATTCTGAGGAGTGACTTCTCAATCTTTCCAGAGAACTCTATAATGGATACACCTTGTGGCATTATTACTACCGACAAAACCAATGCATCGTTAACTTCTCTGAGTGGTGTAACTGTTTCTGCCATGGCGGTCTTGTCTGCTTTCCACCCAGCGTCTTGGATTAAATATTCATTCACCATTAAAATATTAATGCCACCCCACTGTTTCTGTAACAAATATTAATTTCTGATGGCATTTCCAGGCAATGCACGAGTTACACATTTCGTATTTCACTGGAAACCATTCATCCTTTGGCCACTTTTGCTCACAGTTCTGTTCACGCCTTTTGGGTGCAGGAACCTGGAAGAAGAAGAAGAAGAAAATAAAAAGAAACCAGGGAGAGGAGCAGCTGATTTGTAATCTAAGCCCTGGACTAGTCATTGCTTTCCTACTTTTTTAGTGCTGTGTTTTTCTGAGCCAGGGAATTCTCCAACCAGAAATTCAGGAATCCTGTGGGATAAAGCAAGGAAGATCATTGTGAATTTAACCCACTGTGTAAACTTTCAGAAATTGAATATCAAGATTCAGGGTAGATGGTTTCATCCTCCTTCATTAGCTCAACCTCAATTACCTTTTTTCCTCCTCCCTAGACACAGATAGATTTCTTTCTTTTTTTCAGATTTGAAGTTTTTTTTTAGTTGTTATTTGATTAGAAGTACACATATATTCACATTTTGGGGAAAGGAGACAATTAAGAGAAAGGTTTCTCTTGACTTAGAATATAATGTGTTGGAACCTTTTAGGACCAACCAATGAATGAGAATTTCATGTTTAGGTTTGTATTGGTTCTCTGTCCGGTTATTATTCTGTATCTTGTGGGGAAATGGAAAAGGGGAGAATTTTCCTTTTTTTTTGAAAAATGTTTGGAAACATCTGTCAGATTTTATATTTGCTAGTTATAATAAACTTATTTTTAAAGTAAAAAACGATAGAAAGGTTTCTTCTTAAAATCTTAGAAAGTTTTCTTGGCAAATGTGATGTTTAGAATTATTTGGTGGTGATTATCAAAATGTAGACACAAAATGTAGGTTGGTTCACCACACACTCATTAAATCAGAATCCAGATTGCAATTGTATGTTTAAAGCCCAAAAGATCATAATGCATCCCAAGTCCAATGATTATATATAGGGTTTGGTTTCAGGTAGAGTTGGATCCAAATTTTGGTGCCACTTCTTATACACTGTTAGGACTGTGGGCAAGTTGACGCTCTAGTTTATAAATGAAATAGGAATAATATTTCAAAATGTGATTGTGATGACTGTAATATATATATATATATATATATATATATATATATATATTATTTAACATACTGCAGGGCACATAAGACATGTTCAATAATAGTACATATTGACAGCATTGACAATATCAAATTTATAGGTAAATTATTTGGCAAATCCCAACCTATACAGAAGAAAATGATAGCACTTAGCCCTGTTCAGGAAGACCGGATAATGGGACAAAGTATCGGAGTTGAAGCTGTCTAACAGAGGTCCCCAATATGTTGTCTATAAGGCTTATGTTCTTCAGAATTAGTGCATATAGGGTGAGAGGAGAGAGTTCCTTTTTGGTAGGTCTTGAAGGAAGCTGACATAATGGGCAATTACCCGTGGCTATTTTAGGTCTCTAAAAGTTGCTACTTGACCACTTCTCTCCCTTGGCACATCTCAGAAGCAGAGCTCATTGGGCTTTGCTACTGTACCCTGCTACCACTGGGATTCCTCCAAAGGTTTTAAAGGAAAAGTCTTGGAATTCTAGGATTCTAGGGCTTTAGGGTCAGATATCCCTAGGCAGATATCCCTAGGCAGAAAACTTGACCCTGCCCTTCCTGCTGGCTTGATATGGTCAAATCATTAAAGTTTTCAAATCCTTCATTTCTGTACTTAAAAATAGGGTTAACATTCCCCATCACATTATGGATATTAAAAGAGAAGACATGAAAACATTTGGTCATTTTAGCTATTCTCTCTTCTCATTATCATTTTTAGTTCTTTTCCATTGGTCATATTTTCAAAATTTATATATTTCTAGTTTTTATAGAATAATTACTATATTTCATTCTTTATAATCCATTTTCCCTTTTCCTATTTTAATTTATCAAGTTTTCTGAGGATAGAGAGATCTTTTTAATCCAGGAGGGCACAAGGTTAAATATTACCTCAGGGTCAGAGCTATGCTGAACAAAACTTCACAAGGATTAAAGATTGATTATTAAATTGGAATTTCCAGTGTGCTGGGTCAGCAAAACCAAACTGTTCCAAAATTAGATTCCTCTTCCTACTCCTCCTTCTTTTTCTTCCTTCTTCTTCTTTTTCTTTTTCTTCTTCTTCTTCTTCTTCTTCTTCTTCTTCTTCTTCTTCTTCTACTCCAACTCCTACTCCTACTCTTTCTTCTTCTGCACTGGGGATTGAATCCAGGGCTCATGCATATTAGGCAAGTGCTCTACCACTGAGTTATATCCCTGGAACTTTTTAGTTTATTTTGAAACAGGATCTCATTGATTTGCCCAGGTTGGCCTCCAATTTGTGATCCTTCTGCCCTAGCCTCCTGAGTAGTGTGGATTAAGGTGTGTGCCACCACACCTGGCTCCAAACTAGGATTATGATTGAAGTAGAAAGTTTAGAACAAGAGAAAGTTTGGTTTTGTGCTGATCTGTGCTGGTCAACCCACAACTGGAATGGAATGTCCAGTTCTGGGCATCTCACTTTGATGCCAATACATTCTGAAAGCAGCATTTTAAGGGAGAATCAATTTTAACTCTAAGGTAATTAGAAAAACAAGCCAGGTAAAAGAATATTAAAGAACTTGTGCTGTTAAATATAGGATAAGATGATGAGGAATGGACTAAGTAGGATGTGATCATTGGCTTCAAACGTCTGAAAGGGAAAGTGAGATTCAATGTATTCTATGAAATTAAAAATGAATAGAATTAAAGTAAACTATTAAATTTCACGGGGATATGTGTGTTTGAAAGTGTGAGAAACAATTCTCTAACAGCAAAGGAATCCTAAAATGGAATTGGCAAGTCCATGAGGTCAAGCTCCCTTTTAGCAAATGTTCTAGAAAAAGCTAGAGGAAGGGCCATTACCCATGTCAATCTTTTAGTAGTGATATTCTGTTTTTACATACTGTTATTGGTGCATTGCAATTATACGTAATAGTGAGGCTCAGAGTGACACAAACAGACACGCACACAGCACTTGGTGTGTTTCTACAGATGATTCATAGGTACTATGCAGTCAGGACAGCACTTTTCAAAATGTGTTCCTCAGAAGAGGAATTTCAGTTTCACAGTCAAGAAAGTTTGAGAAATGCTTACTTGGCTTGCTTAAACACCTTTCTAGAACATTCATTTAGTTGATGAGTACTGTGAATCTCCAAAATTGTAAAGACTATATAAAAAATTTCCCTAAATTGTCCATTTACACTTTCATTTATTGTACAGATTTTCCTAGCAGAACATCTCACAGTACTGTTGCATTGTAAGCACTTGTATACCGAACCGTTGAAGTGGTGGAGTAGGCTTTAGAGAGGGGCCCAAAATATGGTTTTGCCATCTACTATTCATGAGTTTTTGGACAATTTCCTTTTATTTCTCTATGGTTTCTTTATCTCATGTGCGATCCCCACAGGCAGAAGATATAGAGCACATTATAGGGGTGTGCCAAACATTAATCACCACACCATCACCGTCATCATCATCTGCAGAAGATCTGAGAGGACTTCTGCTTCTACAACCATTTTTTGAGTTATTTGAGATTTGATTGAGAGCAGTTTTCATGACATTAGCTTTTGGGAGGTGAATTTTGGAGTATTAATTAAATATTCAAATGTGCATGTGCTCTGATTCCTTCAATCCTCCTTAAGAAAGCTAACTTCAAAATTATTTGCACATATGAACATCTATACAAATACAAGAGGATATTGTGTACAATACAAAAAGACTAAAAAAAGTCTAAATGTCTATCATTAGGGTCTTTTTTACCAAAACGAAACAGAATAAAACTTTCCACTGTGGAATTTAATATGATCATTAAAAAGAATGATATAGATATGTTGGTGTTGACATAAAAATATCCATCATGTTTGTTTTCTAGTGTCTGTTGCTTAGTCTCTGGCTTATGTAAGGTAATTATTTTTGAAATAGCATGAATCAATACCATGATATATTGATGAGTGGAGAAAGCAAGCTGAAAAAAATGACACACATATTTTATGTATATATTTGTAAATATATATGCACATGTATATATATTATATGCACATGTGTTATATGTATAAATATGTATAGACACACATCCAGTAATTATATATACATATATATTTATATTTATTTATGTATTTATATATTTATATTTCAGTAATTGGGGACCATTGACACTGTACCAAAGTTAAATTTCAGACCTTAATATGTCAAAGGCTACCCCTTGATTTCTTCTATCTTCTAGGACTTTTCCTTTTGTATTTTCCTCTTTAACCATGTTTTTGCATATACTGTTATGGCTTTCATTCCATCCTATATGAACTTTGGATGCAGCATTCAATTCTTTGATCTGTATCTCCACAAATAGCACCCAATTTTTTCTTATTTTTGTTGACATTGCTGAAGATTTGTGAAGCTACTTTTGAGTATGTGGTAACAACACTGGAGCAAGGATGGCTTTCTGCCATCATGGTGTCTTAAGACTCACTTCTTTTTCCTTCCTCAGCCTTCTCCTTCCTCCTTCTCCACATCCAGAGTAACAAGTTAACTCCTCTGTTTCCTGTCAATGTCTTGTAGCCATATTGGGGCTTCTGTTTTCTAAAGAGTTCATTTTTATATTTATCACCAAATAAATGCTCTTTATGCAGTAAATTCCATCAAACACTTTTCCATCTAATTGTTAAGTATGAATTTATATTCAAAACTAAGTAGGGGTACACATCACACCATTCATTGTCACAATCTTTGGAGTGTGAACACATAGAGAGGGGGTATATGCTTAGCCAAGATATTTTTAGATTATTGAGGGCATATTATCCATTACTTGAATTTTCTAAATGGATATATGCTTTATGTTTATAAAGCAAATGAATGAAGGAAAAACAGAGTCTCATCTCACTATTTCTGCTACTGAATAGGACATGTGACAAATGAGAAACTGAGCCAGTCCGGGATAAAATGATGCAAAATGAGAGGAAAGACCAACTACAAGAGGGCTTGACCCTGTTCCAGCTGAAAGAACTCTTCACCCCAATGTTTGAGGGATGGGGGCTTAAATTTTCTTGGTGATCTTTTAGCAGAGACATAAGGGCAGCCCAAACCCAGCATTTCTATATTAAGCAGCTGTTGTATCCTGCAAGTAAAAGCCCTTCAATTTAGTCATGAGAAGAGCATGTTGTTGTTCAAATAAAGTCCCAGCTGATACTGTAGCTGTACACCTGCAGGTGAGAGCTCCGTGGAGAAGCTTGCCAGTAACCATCCATTATGCTAAATAGCCGTGGAAGCACTGGGTACCTGGCTGCTGAGATAATAATACTGATGGTGTTTGATCATTTTGGGACTGTGACTAATCCTGCTTTCTTCTCTTTTCCAATGCTTAAAATTAAATGCTTCTTTTTCTCTGAGTTGCTGATTTCCTTTGAAAAGGTGAATAATTGGTGGTCCCCCAAATTTGATATATCCATTTTTCTTGAAATCCTAAGAAGTTCATATTGCATTTTGCTTGGGCCCTGGAGGCTCATAGGGCAGCAGAAAATAAATAAAAATCAGAAAGAAAACAATAACTCACTGTGATACTGATGGCAGCTAAAATTTGAGTACTATAAAATAAATACTTCAACAGAGAATTCTGCATGCAAGTGCTGATTCAACCCTTTTGATAGTTCATGAGATTATGGTCATCTTTTTATACTCAGTTTACAGACAAAGAAACTGAGGTCCAATGAGGTCAATCTGCCCATAGTGGGTGATTCAACAAGGTTGTCTCATCTCAGTGAGCTCCAATAAGAGCTGCTTGCTTTGCTAAGTTACTAAGGACCATGACATTTTGGAATTCAGAGGACACTCAAAGAAAGAATTTTGGTCCCTCTGTTTTGCAGGTAGGAAGCTGGCATACAGAATGGTACTTGACATCATGATATCATAGGTGTGAGGTAGCTACGGAGAGGCCAGGAACCTCCATCTAGTATATCTCTCTTGCCCTGCTCTAAACAATGGGTTGAAAAGGAGAGAAGTCCTTAATATTCTTACTACTTGAGCTCTACTAACATCCATGTGGACCAGGTCTCAGAGCTCATATTCAGCTTCTCAGAAGGTAACCTTCCTCTTGAGGAGAGGAGCCTTCACTTTCAAGGAAGAACCCATTTGTCACCAGGCTGTCCAAATGAATCCAACAGGAAGGAATCTAACTTGGTGGACATCTAGTTTGGGAATGGAATATACTGCTGACATGTTCTGAAAAGCCCATTAACGTTCATTGAATTATTCAGTTCCCTTCTTGCTCCTTCACAGGGTGATCTGTCTTCCATGGTTCTATTCAATTCTTTCCAACTCTCAAAAAAGAAGAAATCCCATGCTTTTAAACTTCCCTGTGTAGCTGAGTATGGAAGGAAACTCCTTGATCTGACCAGTTTGGGTCCCATTTTATCTTAATTCAACACAGCGTTTGGATTAGAGAGGTGGGTAGAGAGATGGGTATGAAAGCACTGGTGTCAGGAAATTCAGATTCCAGGCCTCCCATCACTAACTCGACAAACTTGGGCATGTCACGTCACCTCTCTGAGTCCAATATTTTTTTCTTGGATTTTACAAATGAACTGTAAGATCACTTTAACTGACTCATATGGGTGCTTAAAGTAGTAAGTAGAAAGAAATATATGTAAACCTGCTTATAAACCAAGAAGCACAAAACAAATTTTACATATGTTATCTATACAATTATATATTATATAATTACATGCTCTTATAATTATATATTATGTAATTCTATATATTATATATAATTTACTATTACAACCTTGAAACACTAGAGGGAAAGCCCTATCACTCACCATTTGTCTGAATTTGTCTTTTAACTTTGCTGAGTTCTGATACATCTAAATAAAATTTCAAAGCCATAACACATGTAAGATTGACTTTGAATAATTTAGTTTAGACAGACTATTCTCTTCACCATCTTAATCCAGTTTTCTGGATTAAGAAACTGTTAAGAAACTTTGTCCTGTAAAGGTCCGGGAACTCAATATGTGTTTCCCTAGATTTTTAGATATTGTTTCCCTAAGCTACCATTCCCTTTATTGCATATAAACTTCGTATAGTGGAATGAACATTTCAATTATGTTTCAACATGCCCCTTTGGGCTAAAAGAATTATCCTGGAGTTTGAAATATAAGAGAAAATGTCTATGTTTTTGGCAGACAAACATGAAATAAATAACACGGACATAAATATGATGAAGATGGGACAGGGAAGGGTTGAGCAATTGATTAACATGACTTGCTCTTACCTTATTCATATTTATTAACAATAATAATAGTAGTCTGTAAAATGGCTCCAATGTGTCAGAGATTTATTTGCACCATCTCATTTGATTTTCGTAATAAACCTGTTGTTTGGAGGTTAATTCTCACTTCCAAAAAAATGAAACTGAAGGTCAAGCATATTATGCAATTTATCAGAGATCTCAAAATAAGCAAGGCTAGACTTAATTAGAAACCAGAGTTACCTAAATGCAAAGCACTTTTGTATACAGCACATTAGTGTTTCTTCTTAGATAGGTAGACTTCACATGACTTCCATTTTGGCATTGTTCCTTGGTTATGTTTAGCTAGCATTGCCATACAACAAACCAAAAAAAAATAGGGAGAATAAAAAAAAAACATTCAGAATAGATCATATTGAATGATAAAAGGGTAGAACCATGGCCGATCTATAAGTCATAAATCCTGAGTTTTCTTCTCATCCTGAACATCAATATATTGTGACTTTGGGCAACCTACTACATCTCTCCATGCCCTGGTTTTGATGCCTATAAATGGGGACTCTTGTAGGATTGCCTTACATATCTAGCAGTATGGTTCCAGAAATCATCTGAGACATCAGGACATGTATTTGGCAATAGAAAGATATTGCTATTATCATTGCTTTTTAGGACTAAGACAAGGGTTGAGGGTATCTCTTTCTGAAAAATAACTGTAAAGAAACTCACATAAGCAAAGTTTTGGGAGGATTATGGGCAAAGAATAAGATAGTTGAGTGAGGTGGGCTACGTGGGCACTGAGGGCCATGAGAAATATCACAATAGTTTATGGGAGGGTGAGTTCAATCCAGGGTGACAAATCTGAAGGGTGAACTGTGGGTGAGGCAGGTGGGGCTCAGAGTTGGCTTTGGGAGAAGTCAAAGATGGGAATGACTGACTCATCATTTTCCTTCCGGCTCCTTCACCTGCACCCACAAAACAGGTGCTCACCCCACAGAATAGCTTGGGGCAGAAAAACGATTCATTTGCTGGATTTTTACTGGGCAACTACTAAGTGCATGGGAATGTGAAGACAGGAGTGGCAATCATAAAGAGCATAGTCATCAGGACAAAGCGGTTAAGACTTTGAAAAGTGAGCTAAATAGTCTCCAACATATTTATCATTTATTAAGTGGTAGCGGTGATAGTGGTAGTGTTCATTGGGTGCTCAGAAAATGTGAAATATAGAACTCTTTAAACTGTAGTCCCTGCCTTCAAGAAGCTCTCAGTCAGTCAGACCAGGACTAGAATAGGAAAGGAAAGAATTGGGAGGGAACAAAACTGTGGTAGACTGCTTGCAAAAATGGCTCCAATGTCCTATGTTGCTGTGTCCACACCCATTGCGACGCTGCTTAAGGAGTGGAGTCTATGCCTCCAACTCTTGAATTGGGACTAGTCTTAAGGACTTGCTTTGCCAATGCAATGTGGTAGAAGTCACCTTGTTCCAGTTTTGAATCTAGATCTAAAAGGCCATGCATATTTCTGCTTTCTCTCTTAGATCCTTACCAGATGCCATGAGGACATGCCCAGGCTAGCTAGATGATGAAAGACACATAGCCAAATCACCCCTGTTCCCCGAACTGACAGCCAATCACCAAACAATGAGTGAGGCCAGCCTAGACCAGCCAACCCCAGCTGACCCACCAGCACACTACAAACACATGTTCTGATCCTAGATGGCTCAGAACTTCCAACCACATCTGAAGAATTGTTGGCAATGGTAAATTTCTTTTGTTTTAAGCCACTGCATGTTTGAGTGGTTTGGTCTGCCATCAGAGACAACGATACAGAAAATGATGGATAACCAATTCCTATTTATCATCTTCTCCTATGACCATCACAACTGCTCAGTGAGGTTTTGCAGCATTGAGCCCAGCTGACAGATGAGGAAAGAAAGATTTGGTGAGATGAGAAGTAACTCACCGGTTGTCACAGGACTGGAAGCAAGAGAGCCAAACTTTTACACATCTCTCTGACTCCAAATCCTATGTACTTTACACTATGTCCTATGACCTTAAATCAGGTAAAAAACAAAACAAGGCTTATAGGTTGATCAGGCTGGTTGTCTCTGGGACAAGAGTTGAGGGTAGTGGAGAGAGTAGAACAAGTCATCCGGAGATGGGACTCCATGAAGGCATTTCCAAAGTCTAAGCAAGAGAACACCAAGAGTGAAACCCAGAAAGATCAAGTAGGATGATTCTCGTCTAACCTCCACAAATAATGAGAGAAAGAAAAAGTTAATCATCAAGCAGAAGCAGGTCAAGGACACAAGGAGGGATTTCAGGAAGTCAGAGTGACACAGGGAAGGGCTGGGGACATGGTGAATCAACATCCAGAAAAGATGCCACTCTAAGTGGAAAGTGGAAAAATACTTAAAATTGGACTGTCATAGCAAAATGCAGGCCAGCACCAATTTTCCAGTCATTGCTGCCTGCCTACCCCCTTCCAAGAAAGGTATTTGCAAAAGAAATCTGGAAAGAGTATTTCAATTATCAGAATCCAGAAAAGTCTGTGTCTTGAACTCTGTACCCTGATGTCTTTCCTCCACATTTATTACTGACCCTTTACTCAAGATTCTTTCTCCTGCTCTATAAGCAAAGATATTCCTGAAGCTTTTCCTCCTGGGTCAGGGTCACTTCTGCTCACCACATAATGCTCATCATAGGGTAGGATAATCTGTGCACATAGTAGGACCACGCTTCCATCGTCTCTTGTGGTGAAGTAGAATATGAGTCTAGTCCAGGCCAATGAGTTGCAAAGATAAGTAATACGTGTGTTTAATATGGCTCCCTGAGTGACAGGAATGAGTAGACAAAATCAATAAATACAATTTTGTTATTTTTATATTTCTATTGGTACGATGTAATTTTACATCACAGTGAGATTCAATGGGATACAAACATATATGCACACATTCACTTGGTGTATTTATCTACATATAACCCCCGTCCACCCTCCCCATAAATGTTAGTGATATTGGTGGTTAAACCTTCTTCTATGGGCATAATCTTATTTGAACTGTTTCCTTCCTTGATCTTTCTTTTTCCCCTCCCCACCTCCCTCCCCCAACACTCTTCCACTATTTTACTGTTTTCTCTCCTCATTTGACTGAAATCCCTTTTGCTTCCTATTTTCATTCTAACTTTTACATATGAGAGAAAGCATATGACCCATGACTTTCTGAGACTGACTGATCTCAGTTTAATATTCTCTAGTTCCATGCATTTTTCTGCAAATGATATGATTTTGTTCTTTATGGATGAGTAAAATTCCATTGTGTGTAAACATCACATTTTCATTATACATTCATTTGTTAATGTTGATGGGATGCCTAGATTGGTTTCATAATTTGGCTATTGTGAACTGTGCTCTATAAACACGGATTGCATGTATCATTATAGTATTCTTTTTTTTTTTCTTGCGGTACCAGGGATTGAACGCAGGGGCGTTCTACCTCTGCGCTACGCCCCCGGCCCTATTTTTTATACTTTTTTAATTTGAAACCGGGTCTCACGAAGTTGCGGAGGGCCTCACTAAGGAGAGAAAGAGAGAGAGAGAGAGACAGGGAGAGAGAGAGCCAGAGAGCTGAGGCTGGCCGCGAACCTGGATCCTCCAGTCTCTGCCTTCCAAAGTACTGGGATTACAAACGTGTGCCACCACGCCCGGCCTTATAGTATTCTTTTTTTTGTGATGCTGTGGTTTGAACCCAGGGGCAGTCTACCTTAGAGCTACACCCCCAGCCCTATTTTATTTCTTATTTGGAAACAGGGTCTTGCTAAGTTGATGTGAGCCTCACTGAATTACTGAGGCTGGCTTCAAACCTGCAATCCTCCTGTCTCAGCCTCCCAAGTACTGGAATTCCAGGTGTGCACCACCATGCCCAGCTTTTATTATAGTATTCTAACTTCATATATCTTTTGGAAAGATATTGAGGAGTGGTATGCCTGGGTCATATGGTGGTTCCATTCCTAGTCTTTTGAGAAGCCCTCATACTGATCTCCATAGTGGTTATATTCATTTATAATCCCATTAACAATGTTATAAGAGTTCCTATTTCCCTACATCCTCTGAAGCATTTATTATTGTTTGTATTCTTGATGATTGCAATTCTAATTGGAGTTAGTTGAAATCTCAGTGTAGTTTTGATTTGCATCTCCCTGATTGCTAACGATGTTGAACATTTTTATTTTAAACCACTGAGAATTTCAGGGGTTGTTACTGAAACACCACCTAGTTTGTTCTGATTCCAAAGCCCTCTTGTGTTTGCTGATCTAGATCAGGATTGATCAAATGTGTTCTTTTGATTACCAGACCACGAAGTTATCTGTTAAAAAGTTTCTATCATCAATAAACTTCTGGAAACACTGCCTCTCCTATTTCCATCTTAGAAAAATCTCAATAAACATTCTGGAGTAAATTGGAATGTACTCTTTTAGACTCTACCTTGGCAAATCTATCTATTCTTTAGGTCTCAAACACCACATATATACGGCTTATTTCTAAATATATAACTCCTATCTTGTAGATATCCCATCATAAAATGTTATTTTGGAATTTCAAATTCAATATGGCACATTCTGAATTCATAATCATCCTATAAACCTATAACTCAGTCTATTCCCCTTTTTTTATTATACTTTCCTTACAGCATGAATCTGCTTTTTATTTTCTGTATTTATATACAATTAAAAGCTCTTTGACGTCATGAAATTAATCTAATCTAGTTCATCATTATGCATGCCTACACCAAGCACAAATACTGACCGTAGTAAGTGCTAGTAATGTTTTATTTTTCTTCCAGTACTGGGGATTGAACCCAAGGTCTCATGTAGGCTAGGCAAGCATTTTACCTCTAACACTGAGCTACATCTACAGACTGGCCTCAAACTTCCAATCCTCCTGCCTTAGCCTCCCCAGCAGCTGGGATTACACACGTGCACTATCACACCTGGCTCTAATAATGTTTTTTTTTAAACGATTGACACGTGGGAATTACCTGAGATCTTTGAAGATGTTTATTCTGCCCTTTTGTAATGGGGTGGTTAGTGGAGGCCTGCTTCTGACCCTAGCTGCTAACAGATGGCCTGTTTCAAAGCTGGCATTTTCCCTTCTTTGTCCTCTCCCTTTCCCTCATTGTTATCCTATTCACTTCCTGTTATCAAATAACATGTTCTCATCTGTTTACTGATGGAAGAGGACCTGACACCTATGGATCCTGAACGGACTTAAGGAAGACGTAGAAATGAACTGTGTCCCTTCTGATAAATGCACCAGCATGACCCCTGGCCTGTGGATCTGAATAAGAACTGACTCAAGGAAGACTTAAGCGTGAATTTTATCCCTTTTGGTAACAACACCAGCACCAGCATGTCCTGGCACCTGTGGATCTGAATAAGAAATGACTCAAGGGACACTTGAGCATAAACACACCAACATGACCCTGGCCTGTGGATCTGAATAACAACTGACTCAAAGAAGACTAAGACATGAATTACATCCTTTCTGATAAGATACCAGCATGAGCCTGAAGAGAAAACTTTTAAAAGGGACTTGATTCCTTTGTTCAGGGAGAATCCAGGGCCTGTTCCTGAACTCTTAAGTTCACTAGATTCTCCGATTCGATAGCAAATCAATACGTTTCTTTTTCCTTCTTCCCAAAGGATTGTCCCAATTATTTGATTCAGCAAATTGGGGTAGGTATCGGTAACACTTTGGTATGTGACACTCAGGGCAAATACATAGGCTTAAGAGTCAGGGAAAGTTAGGTACGAATTCTGCTCTCCCCTTCATATTCTGCAAATTTCACGTTAACTCACCTTTCTAGGTTTTCATACAATGGAGTTAAGGATATTACCATATTATGTTGTTGTGAATATTAAATAAACTATACAGCCTCATCAAAAATGTAAAGGTGCTTAAAAATTGAATTCTCCTGCTTTTGCTCTTGAACAAGTCACTGTCTTTGACAATATTTAAGTGCTGCTGGTAAAACTGGAATTAATTTTCTGCTTTTGTGTGTGTGTATGTATGTGGTACTGAAAATTGAACCCAGAGGCATTCTATCTCTGATCTACACCCCCTTTATTTTTTATTTTGAAACAGGGTCTCGCTAAGTTGGCGAGGTTGATCTCCAACATATGATCCTCCTGACTCAGCCTCCCAACTACTGGGATTATAGGAGTGCACTGTCACATGCAGCTCAACTTTCTGGAGAGAAAGTACAGTCCCTATGGAGGTCAATTTGAACCTCTCTTAGACAACCCAATCTCACTGTGTTCAAGACTTGACTCTGATTAGTAAGAACCCCTGGGCTGTCTCTACCCACTTCTTTTTTTTTTTTTTTTGCGGT